>PVIJ01004257.1:0-120579 GCA_004024925.1 Scalopus aquaticus
GTTAAGCACTGCGCTGTGGAGCTGTCGGCAGTGGCGACGCAAGTTCGACGCCCGGCCGGGGAGAATCCCACATGGCGAGGCAGACCTCTCCTGCCTCGCCCGCTGCTCCCCTCAGCAGTGTATTTCTGATCTGCCTGTTCTGCTACCCTCTCTGTCTCCGGTGAACCCTCTCGCCGCCCCACACCTCTGGCCTGTACCCTAGCTTCTATGTATAAATAAAAAATAAATCTTTAAAAAAAAAAACAAAAAACTGTAACTCTTAAGACTCCACCTGCCACAAGTCACAAGAACTCATTTCAAACTGGCTTATACATTAAAGGGGATTTATCCACTTTCATACCAGGAAGTCCATCCATAGGTAGAGCGTCAGAATTGATAAATTAGCCATTCAAAAATGTCATCACACACATATTTTTTTATTACCATCCTCCTCTTTCATGGTGTTAATTTCATCCCATGCCTGACTCTTCTCCATTATACTCCCTATGACCTCATGTTGGTGGAAGTCTGCCAGGAACAATAATGTTACATGTTTCCTCATTCTAGTTCAACAGCAAAAAGAGTGTGTCTGATCCAGCATTCCAAAGGACAACATGAAACTCTCCCGTCTGGTGGCTTACACTGCATCTCTGCTAGAGTAGGGATGGTTGTGTCTCCAACCTTGCTCCCCCCAGTTCATAAGTTGAACTCAAATCCCTCTGGTGATGACATTTGAAGCAGAGGTCTTTGGAAGGTGATTAGTTCAGGAGGCTGCAGCCTTCATGAATGAGATTAGTGCACTTACAAAAGAGGCCCTGGAGCGCTCCCTCCCCTGTCTACCATGTTCCAACTGACCAAGAAGACAGGAATGTACCAGGAAATGGCCTCTTAAAAAATACCTTATTGATCACGCCCTGGTCTTGAACTTTCCAGTCTCCAGGAAGATGAAGGATAAATTTCTGGTTTCTATAAGCCACTCAGTCTATGATGTTCTACTGTAAAAGCCTGGGCCAACTAAGATGATACCTAACTTTGAACAAATGGTTATGGCCAAGGGATAATACATCTTGATAAGCTGAGGCAGGCCAGGGGCCACATTTGAGCTGAGTGTGTTGAAGAGAAGGCTGCAAAGATAGATATGGGAATTGTGAAGAAGGGAATGTAAGTGTTCTTTAGGTACCAACAACATTCGCTTTTTTCCAAACATGGACAAGGCCCAACACTTACGTCCCCATGTAACTGAAGATTTGAAAAATAACAGAACAGGGTCTCCCTGCTGGCACAACGGGTTAAGTCTCAGCACTATGAAGCTATCTGCAGCCACTGCAGCACGAGTTCGATCCCCAGCCAGGGAGCTTCCCTCATGGCACAGCAGACCTCTCCTGTCTCACCCACTGCTCCTCACCACCTCAGCAGTGGATTTCAGGAGATCTGCCTATTCTGCTCCCCACTCTGTCTCTGGTGAATTCTCTTACCATTCCACTCCTCTGGCCTACACCCCAGTTCTTGTATGCATAAATAAATAAAATCTAAAAAAAAAAATAACAGAACACAGAACTTTGACAAAGCAAAGCCAAAACTATATCACAAATGAATCTGTGATAAGACTGTTGCCCAACTCCAAAGACTAATCTCTCCTACACAGAATCGCCTTTGTGCCGGTTCTTTCTAAGTTCCACAGTGCCAGATATCCTTGCATATTTTGTGAACAGGCTGCGATTCTAGCAAGTTCCTGGCTGATGACCATACTCACTTTCACAGTTCCCGTCCCCTTCTCCTCTTTCACCACCACAGAGATCATCCTTGTGCTTCCCTCTTCTTCTAAGAGACTCATCTCCATTTTCTTGAACCCCACAGAAAGAAACACAATGTCCTAAAATGAACCACTTGGCAGACTTTTAAGTTCGCTTCCAAGAAAGACATATGTTATGTTATTAGGATCAGAAGTTAACACCTCATCATTGTCTCTGCCTTCTGAGTAAAGTGGATGACTTTATGGGCACAATCAAAAGACTTTCAGTGCTTTTTCCAAAAACAAAGATGCAAATTTCCTCAGTGGTGACTTTACATTATTTAACAATAAGCAAAAACAATACCAACATTTAAAACAGCACAAACAAAAGCTTTCAAATGACATTTTTTCACAGTGAACAGTTTCCAGGAACTTTAAATTAGCGAATCTCATCCCAATAAGAATACACATACATACACGTGTAGCTGTGTGAATACACACATACACACATAAACACACTTGCATACTTACTAGAACAAATTATGCCAATAGTTTCTAACATGTTTATTCTTCTCTTTTTCTTTCTTTCTTTCTATTTTTTTTTTTTTTTTTTGACAGGGATAGCTAGCCTGGGAATCTAAACAGCATTTATAGAAACATTTCCATTTGGGCACGCATTTGAATTCTAAACAAGGAGCTTTCTGACTTTTCAAACAATTCATTTGTGTGGAGAAGACCAGTATACAGGGAAGAATTGCAATATAGGCAGAGAGGTGATGTATCTTAGATGAAAACACACAGGAGGCCACAGAGCATGGTGACTGAAATTCATAATCAGATAAAGGAAGGTTGTGATGAATCTTTGAATTCAATAGTATTAGTTCATGGTCAATTTTTTTTTTATTCTTCTCACTTAAAGAGAGCTTTTTGATATTTGATTCTCTTACAATCCAGATAGTATTAGGCAATACTTTTAAAAGAAGCAACCCAATACTTTTAAAAGAAGCAACATTGGGGTGGGAATGGGCTTCAGTAGGAGAGCTTCATCTGGGGCCTGCAGAGATGCCTTTCCAGGTGGAGACGGCACTTCATTATTGACCAATCTCTCACAGTGCTTCTGCCTTTGTCTGTAATTAAAGGGCCAGAAGCTGGTTTTATATATAACTCAAGGCAATTGTAAAATATACAGATATTTCCCCTCTGTTTAAATAAATGGCATAATTTGTCCCATAATCACATTGGTCTCTGTGAGCTCTTGAAGTTTTATTAAGGTGTAACTCGTGAGTCACACTCCTACTTGGTTATTAGGCTTGAGTCTCACAGTACTTTTTAAAAATATGAATCCTAACTTTGAGTAACTTTAAAGAATGGGAAGACTAGAAGACACATCGCTTTGAGAATCCTGGGATCCAGACAAGGCCTCTTGATTCTCCCATTGTGACACAGCAGGGATCAGGCAAGGTACTGAGGGTCAGAAGCACGTGGGCCAAGTGTGTGCTGTGAAGCTACACTGTGGATGGAGACGGTGCAGTCGGCTAGTAGCTGTTTGCAGATGCCTCAGAGATGCCTAAAATATCTGTACTAAGTGCCCCCCACTTGAAAACAATACAAATGATAAGAACTTCTTCAGACCTCAAGAAAGAAATGGCAAATGGTAGGCATTCTAAAATGCCTTACTGGGGGCCTCCCTGGTGGCGCAGGGGTTAAGTCTCAGCACTATGAAGCTATCCGCAGCCACTGCAGCACAATGCACAAGTTCACTGCATGAGTTAGATCTCGGCCAGAGAGCTTCCCATATGGTGCAGCAGACCTCTCCTGTCTTCCCGCTGCTCCCCTCAGCAGTGTACTTCAGTCAATCTGCCTGTTCTGCTCCCCACTCCGTCTCTGGAGAATCCTCTCACCACCCCACCTCTGGCCTACACCCCAGCTCTTGTATGCATCAATAAATAAATCTTTAAAAAAATTAAAATAAAATTGATACAGGGAGGAGGGGCACTAAAATCAGCCAAGGACACTGCCCAAATTGCCCACCAGTCACTATCCTAGTTCTGCACCCGTGCACAACTACAAGACTACTCAGGCTCAGGGAACAACAATGGGGCTTATTTAACAAAGCAGGGAAAAACAAAGTCACTGAAGCCAAGAAATGGATGTTTACCTCACTTAAAGCAATGTCCAGTCCTTTAAGTTTCCAAATAAGAAACAGCAAAGGCAGCGTCTTCCCGCACCGAGAACGTGGAGCTCCTCTTCCAAACAATAGGCCCCGTGTCCAAGATGGCGTCTTCCTGCCTCTGCAAATGCGCAGCAGCCTGACACTAGGCCAGGTTCCAACTCACAAGGCCCAAGCAGGACACAACTGGAGATGCTCCCGGGGCTGCCGTGGTGCTCCAGCACAGCACCAGGCCAGCAACACTGAAAACAGCAGCTACAGCAGCCAGAGGGCCCCACAAACGGCTGCACTCACGCATTTTAGGAAGGCGCAGCTCCCGGCCTTTGCCTTCTTTCCTCAGCTGTGGCAATAACAAAACCGGGAGCAGTTTCCGTTGCTCGGCTACTCACAAAGCCTTCAAACTTTTCCTCTCAAAGATTGGTGCGGTTGGGGGCCCAAGTCGCTGGCCCCAAAGTCACTAAAGATTCCAAAAATGCTCAATTCAGGACGCTACATCCTGGAGGTTCAAAAGCTCCTGGCGGCTCATTCTCAAACTCAATCATGGTGATTGCATCGCTCCTTCTCCAGCTGCTCCTTCTTCTGCCCCTTTTATTTCTTAACAGTCTCCACCTGGGGCTCTCTAGCCTCATCAGTAACCCCCTCCAGGGGGCACTGCCTATACTGGACTTTGGTCTCAGCCCAGTTACAAAATGTCTGCATGTTACTACTAAAACCAGAGGTGGTGATTCTCAACTGAGAGTGCTTTTATCCCCCGGGGGAAATCTGGTGGATGTTAAGAGACAAGCTTAATTGTCAGATCTGGAAGCTGTGGTTACTGCCAGCAGCTGGTGGGTGGGGACTCTGGAGACTGCTAAACATACTACAGTGAACAGCCCCTCCCTCCCACCTGTGGAGCCCCCAACAAAGAATCATCCTGCACATATATCACCAGAGCTAAGGCTGGGAAACTGCATTAGCAAAGAGTATTTCTTGTGTATCAAGTAAACAACTCGGAAAGAAGTTACAATAGTGGAAAAAATGAGCAATGTCTACTCTTCACTTCCTTCACCTTCCTTTCTGTGTAGGGGAAGCAGAGCTTGACTGTTTAACACAGAGAACCATGTACTCATTATAAGTGACCAACTCAGAATTTTCACAACTTAAATACACTCATGGAACTAACTGCCAGATCAAAAGTTAGAAGTCCCTTCTTAGCTGCAGGGATATGTTCCAAACTATATGGAAGCCTGAAACTGTGAGTAGCGGCCCTACAAATATACATTTTTCCTATATTTACATACCTGTGATAAGGTTTAATTTATAAATTAGTCATTATAGGATATTGTGCACTGTAGGATATAAACAATTATAACTAGTAATAAAACAATACACTGTAATAAAAGTTATGGAAATAAGACTTTCTCAAAATATCTTATCATACACAATAGTTTAAGATCATGGTTCACCACAGGTAATTGAAACCACAAAAAAAAAAAAATCCTGATTAACGGGACACTAGTCTGTATTACCAGGAACCCAGTTACAACCTTCCCTAAAAATATTTTTCTTGAACAAAAACATCATAGATATTTTTGCATTTGTACTTTTTAAACATGGAATCACACATTGTGTGTGTGTGTGTGTGTGTGTGTGTGTGTGTGAGATTGGGTGTTTTGCACCAGTAGTATACTTTGCAATTTATCGGTCTCGCCACTGTAAGTATCATTTGCTCACTAGCCGTGTAACATTCCACTTAGATGCACCAGAAATTAAATACCTACCGACACTTTCAAAGCACTTTGGTAACTTTTCAGGGGCTACTATTGTCAAATTAAATTACCAAAAATAATTTGGGGGGCTGCTATGAATAGTGCTACTATATATATTCCAGTACACAGCTTTCAGTATGCAAATAACAAAACTTTTTTGGCCATGTATTACATAACCTTTTGAAACTAATGGGAAACTTATTCATGATTTCCCATTACAGTTCAAATACAGTAAACTCCATGGTGCCTTCAGTGGCCACTTCTCCTGGTTTGCCTGTGAGAGTGTGAACATGTGCTTGTATGTGCGGACACTCATCTTCACTGTCAAAAGCATCCCACTCTGAAAAGGATGTCTATCACTTTGTACACAGTATCATCTAGTCCTTCCCTTTTATTCTCCTGACCCTTCACCTACAAATCTCTTCTTGCTCATTCTGTTCCCACCACATTGTCCTCTTTCTGGTTTCCTAAACATGCCACACATTCTTCATGACTCAACGCCTGTCGAATCCATTCATTGCCATTCATTCCCCCACTCTGAGAACAGCTGGGATCTTCTCATCTCCAGTTCTAATCTCCATGATAATTCCCTAAACAGGTACTGTAACTGGGCTGAGTCCAAAGTCCAGTAAGGGTGGTGCCCCCTGGAGGGGTTTGCTAATGAGAAGGAATAGCCCCAGGGAAAAAAGCTGAGTTTGCAGTTTGGGGTGGAGAGTCTGATGAGAAATAAAAGGGACTGAAGGAGAAGGGGAAGTCATTTGCCATGATGTAGGAAAAGAAGAAGCAGTTGCCATGCTGAAGGAATAGAGGAAGCAATCGCCATGACGGAGGAAAAGAAGCGGCAGAAAATGTAGCCGCCAAGATTGAGAGTTTGGAAATCAGACACCAGAAGTTTTGAGCCGCCAGGATATAGAGTTTTGGATTGAGCATTTTTGGAATCTTCAGTGATTTTGCGGCCAGCTACTTTGGAGGCTTTGCAAGTAGCCGAGTGACAGAAACTGCTCCCAGTTTTGTCTTTACTGCAGCCGGAGGAAGAAGGCAGAGGCCTGAGGCGGGCACCCTCCTAAGATGCGCGAGTGCAGTCTGTTGGTCTGTCTGGCCACTATGGTTGCTGTTTGCAGTGTTGTTGGGCTGGTGCTGTGCTGGGGCACCATGGCAGTTCCGAGGGCATCTCCAGTTGTGTTCTGTGTCGTCCTCGTGAGTTGGAACCTGGCCTACAGTCTGATTGTTGCGTGTCTGCAGAGGAAGAAAGATGCCATTTTGGAAACGTGGTCTATTGTTGGGAAGAGGAGCTCCATGTCAGCAGTGGCAGGAACACGCCACCTTCTTTGTTACTTTTCTGTGACTTAAAGGACTGGACATTGCTTTAACTAAGGTAAACAGCCATATGTTGACTTTAGTAATTCTTTGCTTTATCCTGTTTGTTAAATAAATCCCATTGTTATTGTTCCCTAAGTCTGAGTAGTCTTGCAATTGTGCACACGGGTGCAGAATCAAAATAGTGACCAGTAAGCAATTTGGGCACTGCCTTTGGACAAATTTTGAAGCCCCATTTGCCCGGTATCAGTACTACCTGGGCAGGTTACATGTGTCCTTGATGTTCTTCACCTGTCCTGGCATCCGCTATGCCTTCACACTCTTTCCTTCACGGTGTTCATCCCACTGTGTGTCTACATTGTGTGTGTGTGTGTGTGTGTGTGTGTGTGTGTGTGTGTGTGTATTTATTATGGACTTTAAAGGGCAATCTGGAGGGTGAGGGGCAGGGGCAGGGGCAGTGGAACTGATGACTGTGATTGGGAAAGCTGGCGCCAGGCAGCCACATAGAAATCCCAGCTCTGCCATTCACTATCTGCGAGTGGGACCAGACATGGGCTTTGGTCTCTATGTCTGCACCATCGGTAATTCACTTAGTGTCTACTGCATCATGTTGTGAGGATCATAATAGAAACCAACAAAAGTTAATCAAGGAAACAGGCTTAGAACATTGCCTGTGAATATTAAGTAAGAATATTAAGGTTGCCTGTTATTACTACCCTCATCCCATAATTCACCAAGGGGACTGTGTGGCTGACAGTCAAAGCAAGCATTCCAGTTTGCCATTTGCTGATTCGTAACACATTTATTTCTACACTATTAGTAGGGTGCTCACTCTGGAAAGGACATACCTGTGTCTTCTTATTGTACAGTGTTTATGGAGAAACATCAGATTTTCTTAAATCACCTCCAAATATTCATTGTCTGAGATGGGTCATGGGAATAAAAACAGTGCTGATAGGTAGGTGGTTACGGCTACAATTCACAGCAAAACCCACTATTCCTACATGAAGAAAAACAAGATCTTTTGAACATAATACCAAAGATCCTTCTCCCTGATTCCTTCCCCCACCCCATCACCCCTGCCGGCCCCAGTAATTCCCTGCACAGATTTATGCAGTGTAACAATAGGATCTACCATGGGTGTTCAAAACTGATGACCTATTTCCATTCACTCACAAGGTGACCCAGGTCCTTGCCAGACTCACCAGGTCTGCACGCCCCTCCTCTTAGACTTCATTCCCTCCTACTCAACAAACCTTTATTTCAGCTCCAGGGGACACTTTGATGTTCCAGAAACATACCAGTAGTTTCCCTGGAGGGCTTTGAAAAATGTTTTGTATTCTCCTTGCTTGGAATAACCCTCCCTAGATAGCCACCTGACTCAAGGTCCACCATTTTAGCCAGGTTCCTATTCACCTGTCACCTTTTTTTTTTTTAAGATTTATTTATTTATACATACAGCTGGGGTACAGGCCAGAGGTGTGGAGTGGCGAGAGGCTTCACCAGAGACAGAGTGGGGAGTAGAACAGGCAGATCAGAAATACACTGCTGAGGGGAGCAGCGGGCGAGGCAGGAGAGGTCTGCCGCACCATGTGGGATTCTCCCTGGCTGGGCGTCGAACTCGCATCGCTGCTGCCTACAGCGCCACAGCTCAGCGCTTAACCGCTGCGCCACCAGGGAGGCCCACCTGTCACCTTCTTGAGAGGCCCCTGCGAAGCTAACTGCAAACATCCTTCCCCATAACCCCTTCCCCTTTCTTATTCTTCTTGATAGCACCTACCACCTGAAAAATCATACATTAATTTGGCTTTTGTTAGTCCATCTGTCCCAGTAGAATATAAACTCCATGAGAGCAGGCACTTAAATGTATTCTTTACTGAATAAAATATTCTTTACTGTCATGGAGCAACTATGACTAAAAGGACTAAGGAATCATTAATCATGAAAGCATTAATAATCATCATTCTGATGGAGCCTCTTGAACACATCGAGTCTATTGTCTTCTAGGTGAGGTGCTTTTTCTACACTATCTAAATTAATTCTCCTGTCGGGCCCTACTTTACATACAAAGAAACTGAGAGAAAGGTTAAGTGATTTACTCCAGCAACACAGCAAGTAATTGTCAGCCTGGGAATTCATTCACACCCTCCTCCATACAAGAACTCTTCACGGTCACACTCAACAGAGCACCAAATATATACTCGAATTAATGCCATTTTTTCCTTAGGACCCAATTATAAATGTCAGTGATGAAACAGGGACAGTTATAAAAGCATATCTGACCCCCATTTTCTCCTTTATTTCAGAATAATATTGCTAGTTGCCAAAAGGCAGGCACGGCCTGAACTTCCATGTTATAATAATTTCCCCATTGAAGGGAATTTGAATGTAGCAAAGAGGGCAAATTCAGAACCCTCAGCATAAGAGACGCTCACTCTAAGAAAGAGACTTGAATTTATCTCCATTTTAATGTCTTTCCCCATTTTAAAATATTAGTTGAAAAGGGGGATTTGAGAGGGCAGCATAGCCAAAGTAAACATCCAACACACTGTTACACTAGAATTTTATTATACTCCAGTTCTCAGGCGCCTTCACAGCCGCTGCTATTTGCCCGTCCAGAGACTGGTGAATCAGTGATTATGTCTGAAAAAGACAAATAGGATGGAAAAATATCCATTTCTCTGTCTGTGTGTGCATGTTAAAAAACAGTGCTGTTGCATCATGTACTTATGATAACAAGGTGGTGAAAAAAAATAAACTTGGCTAAAGGGTTGATTTAACTCAATTCTTTATATCACCATGTCAGGCTTTTTAATTTTTTTTTTTTTTGGTGCACCAGACATTTATATTTTCATATTGTCATGGAAACTGAATGGGATTCAAATGATTCTGAGCACTATTATGGAATAATTTGTCTTTTGTGAAGTCATATTTTTAGTGATCTATACTGTGGATAGAGCAGATTAAAGAAGCAAGCAAAAGAGGGTGTATTTATGCAAAGAGACAAGCATATACACAAGGAGAGATGATGCAATAATGAAAGTAATTTAGAGGTTCTGGCATACACAGTTGGTAAGCCAAGACTACAGACAGCTCTCAAAAGTTGGGCTGGCTGCTCCTGGGGAAATATCCTATTTATGTTTTTTTTTCCTAAGAAATATTGGGGTTAAGATAGGATTCCCTCAAGACAAGTAACTGGTAATTGTCTGACTCTGCAAGAAATAAAGACATGCTCTCCTCGGGGGCCCCCATATGTAAATTTGGATTAAGTGATCAAAAGCAATTTCTTCTCTAAAGATGAAATGATAATGTTGATAAATCAGCCTTCTCTATCCATCCCTGAAAGATATCTCTAGTGCTTATTGAAAACCCCCTTTTTGGCTTCCGCTTTAAACTTGGAGGGACCCTTTAAGTCGTGGAAGTAGGTAGCATATTTCGTGACATTAGCAGAGTCGGCTGGAGAGACAAACTCTAGCACCGACTTGAATGGAGGCATCAGAATACCTTTGTTTTCTGTAAAGTTTCTTATAGGAAGTCAATTTTTATGATGCAATTACTTCAATTTATAGAAAGTTTGAAAAGAAAGCACGTCCAGAGTGTCCTGTGTGCCTCTTTCCCCAGAGTCCTCTATAGTTATCATGTCACATCACCGTGATATTTGTCAAAACTAAGGCGGCGACATGGGAACCTCATTATGGATTCAACATCAGCCCTGTATCTGGAGCTCACCAGTTTTTCCATTCATGTCCTTTCCAGTCTCACAATCCAACCCAACATGCCTCATTGCATTTAGTGATTCTTTCTTGAATGTTTTATATGTTGGGAGGAGGGTGCAGGGTGAGGAATATGTGATAGACTGGATGGACAGTTCTGAGCTCTGGAGCTGACAATCACCCAGATGCTGAGTGACCTTGAGCTATTGAGTCTCACCCAACCCTACAAGCTTGTTGCAGGATGAGGACCACGGTGCTGCCTGTCAGCCGCAGAACGCCAAAAAGTTTTGTGTAGAAGAACTGGGGTGCAGGCCAGAGGTGCTGGTGGTGAGAGGATTCACCAGAGACAGAGTGGGGAGCAGAACAGGTGGATCTACTGAAACACACCGCTGAGGGGAGCAGCAGGGAAACAGGTGAGGTCTGCTGCGCCATGTGGGTCAGCTCCCTGGCCTGGGATCGAACTCAGTCCTCAGCAGTGACAGCGCTGAGACTTACCCCCCAGGCCACCACAGAGGGCCCCGACGTTGCCTTCTTCACACAGTTGAAACAAGTTCATGCCACTGAGACAACTGGGAGGAGAAGTCACTGGGAAAACCCTTCTCAGCCACTCCCATTGCTGAGTGGACTCTGCTATTTTACAAAGAATAAAGGACGGAGAGCACCTAGGGACTCGGCTCTAGAAAAAGGTTGACAGTGCCCGAGAAAACAAGAAGTATGGACAAGTTTTCAGTGTGGAAGAAATCAAATTGTCTCTCCCCGCTCCTGCCCCTGCCTTTTCCAAGCTGCCTGTTCATTCTCTCCCATTACAACCTCGGTGCGTTCCTCTCCCTCTACAGGACACCCATCCTGAGTGCTTGCAAAGGCCAAACAAAACCAGACTCACAAATATGTAACTGTTTTCCTTAGCTCGTGGTATAAATCAGAAGAAAAAAAAAAAAAAGAAGAAGAAGAAGAAGAAAGAAAGAAAGAAAGAAAAAAGAAAAAAAAATTCTGTTAGCACAGGGCTCAGGCGTGTTTATTTTTTTGCCAGTTGCAACACGCTACCCTCACAGGGGATCACCTAAAACCAGTTATGGTTTGGGTTGGAGGGGGATGTCAAACTTAAGCTGCGGGCTTGGCCTCTCTCAATGAATTACGACCTTGTCAAGAACCTATTTTTTTAAATCAATGCAGGTTTTCTATCAAATCAAATACCTGCGCACTAAAATATATTTTTGGTGCCAGGCTGGCTCTCCAATTTTTTTCCCTCTTTGCTAGTTTTTTCCAACCTCCTCTCCCCTTCCCCCCCTCCTCACCGTGATACAGACAGTTTTTGTCCATAAGTAGAAATTGAAAAATCAAACCTTACATTTGGAGGCCGGAAGGGGGGACTGTCCTTTGTCATCCGCTGTGTTTGCAAGACCATTGTTCATTATCAGTCTCAGTGGCTTGAATGACAAATGTGCCCCATAGATGAGCAAAGTCGGGGGGCTCTTGGGGGTGACCCATCCAGTAACGGGGCAGGTCTTTAGGAGCACATTTTTGTTTTTCATCTTAAATCTTGCTAGAAGTGGGCATGGGATGAGGTTTGGGGAAGCTTTTAACACAGGTCTTGGCATAAAGAGTTAAATCTGTGGATCCTCTTTTAGATGCATTCTCAGGACATCTCTGCCATCACATGACTTGACATAGACAGCAGAGAATCAAAGAACGTTTCTTCTTTCTTCTCTCCTTACTTCCCTTCCTCCATTCTTTCTGCCTTCTCACTCCCTTTCCTTCTTTAATAATATTTTCAAACAAGGAAAGAGACTCTTTTACTCTCAACCCCAGCTCTTCCAGATCGGTTAGAGATCTAATTTTAGAATTGAGTTTGTCTCCTAAACTGGTAACTTACTGGAGATAATATTAGAGCAACAACTGCCTGCCCTTACAACTCCCAGCGGAATTATGGAATTATGGAAGGGGTAACTTTTCAATAACGGGATTCTCTATGTATCAAAATCCACTTATGGTACAGCCATGCAAGCCAGTAGTCAGTGCTGGCACCAAAGGCAGTCCCTTTACATGGACGTCTTTATTTGGTGGTTTTTCAATTAAATGCCACATATACTTCAGGGCATATGTAAAGAATCCTCAAAAGAATTGCAAACTGTTTTCAGTAGCAACTGAGATGGATAAAACACCGACAAGGAAATCCGAACCAGCTGCATTTGAGACTTCCGAACCCAACTCAAATATTTTCCGGTTGGATTTGGGACATTTTTGATAGGTTGTCATGGGGCCAATCCCGTCTTCACTGTGTGCTGAGTGGCTGGCTTGGCAGGAATTCCTCTCCTCTCATCTCTCCCCCTTTAATCAGCTGGAAGCCACCGCTCCTAGGGTAGTCTTGGCTGATGCGGCATTCTGAAAAGTTCCTCCGTCACGCAGTCTGGGCTGTGAGTTATGCCCTTCATTTGAGAAGTTCAAGGTAGAAAGACAACCCAGTCATCATTCTGGATGAAAAAAACATATAGGAGAAAAAGAAAAGGAAGATGACATTGGCAAACTCAGTGCAATTTAGACAGTGATACACAATAGATGCCCAGGTACACCCCTGTCTACCTTCTCTCACCTCACCTTCTCTTCCTGACCTTTGTGATTCCACTGGACACCTGGCTAAGACACTAAGTTCTTACTCCACTAAAGTTTCTGGGATAGCTGTTAGAGGGTACACATGCAAATGGGATATGGTTTCTAATCAGGAAAGGTCAGACTTTTAAACAAAAGTTGGAGAGAGGGGAACATTAACCACAGAGACAATACAAAAGCTACTGAAGCTGGGCCTCCCTGGTGGCACAGGGCTTAAGTCTCAGTGCTATCAAGCTACCACATTCCTCTATGGCATGAGTTCAATCCCCAGCCAGGGAGCTGACCCACATGGCGCAGCAGACCTCTCCTGTCTCCCTGCTGCTCCCCTCAGCAGTGTATTTCAGTCGATCTGCCTGTTCCGCTCCCCACTCTGTCTCTGGTGAATCTCTCAACCCCCTGCACCTCTGACCTACACCCCAGCTCTTGAATGCATAAATAAATAAAAATAATAAAAGCAACTGAAGCAAATGGTGAGAGTGGACTGGTTTCTTTTGAAATTCAACATCCACTTGCCTCATCCAAATGTTTCTTGAGAAAATCACCCTTCTTACTCCTTGTATCTCTGTTCAGCTAGTTTAAATGGAATTGACCTTGGTCTCAATTTCAGAGATGGGACCTGACTGATTTCAACTAATGAGTGAATCCCATTTGTCTGGTTTTAGGGACTGGAAAAGAAATGGGTTTAAGATCTGCTTCTCAATAATTTGAGTACAGTGTGTGTACATGGATCCAAAATCCAGGAAGAAGAGACCTGGAGTTTGCTTTGTAAAATCAAAGAATGAATCCAAGACATTCAAAGAACAGATAATGCCTAAAAAGCTCTTAACTCAGTTCTAGACAAATGGTAAAAGATTAGTGAATATTAACATATATAATAAATATATATAGTCTCAAAATCAACAGGAATTGGAATTGATTGCATTAGGGAAGACAGAGTGGAAAAATTAAAAGTAAATCATAGGAAATTTTTTTGTTGTTTTCGGTTTATTTTCATTTCTTATTAGGTTAATTGAATCATGTTCTACCCAGGCATCTGTGATAGAGAAAGTACAAGTGAACATTCATCCCATAAGGACAGAAATTTTTCAGCTAATAAAAGCAGGCATTGTATCTGCAAAGTTTCATTTCATTAGAAGGGACACTAGACCCTGAATTCCCTCATTTTATGAATTTTCCCTAGGGTCATCCTCACACTGGTTCTAAGCATAAAACAGCCCACTAAGCGCTCCTTGACCTAAATCATTTCTATAATCTCCTCTGCCCTTTGAATTTCTAAGTCTGGTATTTCTAGGGGAAAACAAAGCTGTCTTTGGAAGCTGACTATGAAAGAGGGCAGTGGCCTGGAATAATTCCTTGATCCTTTGGGATTCCGAACCCCTGTAAACTAGGGGACCCCAGAAGTCGCCATGGCTTACCTAAACTGAAAGAGTAATTCTAGTCCACTCACAATTATCCACATTTTACTTCCACCTCGGAGTTGCTACTTTTGAACCAACATGCATGTAAGCATCACACAGTCATATGTTATTTCTATTCTGGGATTTTATTGAAAAAAAAAAATGGATTGCTGACTTTGGCTGCTTGGCACCAAGAGCGAGGCAGTGAAGATAAACTTAATTTTATTATAATCATTATTAAATAAAGATTTGGGAAAACAGCAAGGGTATATTTGTGATAGAAATTATAAGAAATTTATGTAAATAACCATGTAGATTTTATACATCCCTTAGGCTCCAACAAGTATTTCAAATCCCTGCTGCCCCTTTGGAAACTTGACATTTTCTTTTCTTTTTTTTTTGAGGACTTATCAATCCTGGGGTTCCCATTAAATTGGGTCCAAATTGAAAAAGTATTTTTGAGAAGCTGGCTCTAATCATCAACACATTTGTTTACAAAGGGATGCCCTTTCTTTTCAAGAACTGGGCTTTGCAATTCCAAGATTATGGTTTTACTTTTTATTGCAGTACCCAACCAATTGCCATTTTCCTACTGTCTCTGGAAGCTCAGGTGTCTCTTGAGCTTTGCCGTCAGCAGTGTGTTGGGAAACCACAGAGGAAAAAACGCAGGGTCTGAAATCAAGCACCAGCATTCAAGTCCTGTTCTTCCTCTCTGCTCCTGTTGTGTTTAGCCAAGTTGTCTCACTTCTCTGTCCCTCAAGGGCACTCAGTAAAAGAGGGAGGCTTGATATCTGCTGTGTCTACCCCCAAAGGTGACTGTAAATAGCAACTGAGAAAATGAATTGTAAATGATAAGCCACTGTAGAACATTCTGTGTTTGATAAATACCAATGCATGAAGGGCCTGGTACATCACCCAAAGGTAGAACCATAAGAAATCAAGACAGGGCCCTCCTGGTGGTGCAAAGGGTTAAGACTCAGCACTACTGGAAGCCACTGAAACACGAGTTAGATCCTCAGGCAGGGAGCTGATGTATATGGGTGGGGCTGTACAGCAGACCTCTCCTGCTTCGCCCACTGCTCCCCTTAGCAGTGGATTTCAGTAGATCTGCCTGTTCTGCTCCCCACTCTGTCTCTGGTGAATCCTCTCACCACCCACAGCTCTGGCCTACACCCCAGCTTGTATCTTTAAAAAGAAAAAAATCAGGACAGCCCTGTAGGTTAGAGATGAAACAACTAGATGATATAATATGTTAAGGGCTAGAATGGAGGAAAGTAAATGTCAAAGAAAGCACAAAGGCAGGACGTCCAGAGGAAAATAGGAGGTAAAGGAAGCCAGAGAGGTGATACTGGAGCTGAAATCCGAAGCTTCCTTCCACACCTCACTACCTCTTTAGAAACTAATTCCAGGTAATTAGCAATGGCCAACTCCAGGACCTGATTATCCTAGCACAAAAGCCAACAACGTGCTCATTAATTACCGAGACAGATGACCTACCCTGGCCAAACTGTCCCCACCTGACCCAGCCCTCCACCCGTAGGCATTCATTCAGTCCTTCTTTCTGTAAAAGGGGGAGCTTCTGAAGTGCCAGGGAATTGCCAAAATGCAATTTGAAGTCTAAGTGAGTAAAAAAGGGCATATTTTTCTTTCTTTTGTGAAAGCACACTGATGTGTTCTTAATTCTCCTGTTACTTTTTTTTTTTTAAAGATTTACTTATTAATGCAAACAAGAACTGGAGTGTAGGCCAGAGGTGCGGGGGGTGAGAGGATTCACCAGAGACAGAGTGGGGAGCAGAACAGGCAGACTGACTGAAACACACTGCTGAGGGGAGCAGTGGGGAGGCAGGAGAGGTCTGCTGCGCCATATGGGAAGCTCCCTGGCTGGGGATTAAACTCGTGCTGCAGTGGTGATAGTGCTGAGACTTAAGCCCCGCGCCACCAAGGAAGCCCTATTTTATTTTTTTAAGATTTATTTTTATTTATTTATTTATTTATGCATACAAGAACTGGGGTATAGGCCAGAGGCGTGGGGATGGTGAGAGGACTCACCAGAGACAGAGTGGGGAACAGAACAGTCGGATCTACTGAAATACATGCTGAGGGGAGCAGCGGGGAGACAGGAGAGGTCTGCTGCACCATGTGGGTCAGCTCCCTGGCAGGGGATCGAACTCCAGCCACAGTGGCTGGGGATAGCTTGAGAGTGCTATGTCTTTAACCCCTGTGCCACCAGGGAGGCCCTCTTGTTATTTCCTGTTAGAGCACTGACACTTAGCATCCAGAAATTGTTTGACTTAAAGACATTAGTGGCTTCAGATTACTTTTCACATTCAAATCTAAAGTTGCTGGCTACTAAGTGGACCCTACTTGGGCAGGCCTCACGGCTGGGAGATGACTCCAGGTGATAACATATCTGTATTCCCACAGGGTGATAGAAAAATGGGGTACAACAAACTCACCTGGAAAAATGCAGTGACTGAGAAATGTTTTGTTTAAGATTATGTCTTTGTACAAGCTATTTAGCTGTTATTTAGAAAATGGGCATTATTTGCAATAAGACAGAATCATCTGCTCACTGATATTTTTCCACTCTATCTGCAGTGTGAGTTTTTACAAAATACTTGAAGAAGAAAAAAATCCTCTCCCCACCCAACTTTTGAGGGTCATTGGTTTATTTTACCTGTTACTAACATCAACTGAATAGCATAATTCTGTCTGCTTAAAAAAAAAGTAGTCTGTATGAATCCATCCAGTACATTATTAATAGTGTTGTGGTCAGATGTCTTTATGATAAAAATCTAAACCCTTCTTGTAAAAATTCCTTATTTTTAATAAACACTGCCCATTTCTCCCCAATTTTTATCAGCTCTCTGCAACTACCACACCTTCAAAACTTCAGTGGGCACTTTCCAGGGGCAACCTTGACATGCATTTTCAATCCACTTTGGTGACTGCAAATTTCGTCCCCTCCCCCACCCCAGTCTGGCTAATTAACTGAGAGGACACTGATCCTTTGCACATCTGGCACTAAATGTTCGCTCGCATGGACTCCCCAGCGAGGAAGCCTGGCTAAACAGCGACACTGGGTGTGCTTGGTTTCACTTTAAAATCTTCACTCTCTGGGATTAAAATCTTGAGATAAAACATCTGGATTTCAATGGTGTCCCCAGGGAATGCAAGTTCGCATTCTACAGCATACATATTGCACATAATATGGGCTTGTTATTTCTACATTAGCACTACTCCAGCCGGTGCCTGCCGTTAGCATGTCAGTCTCCTGACACATCATCAATAAACAGGTAATTTCATAACTGATTTCCACCTAGTGTCATGTTGAAAACCACCTGGGTTTTCGTTGTTACTGACATTAAAGGGGTAGGCTAGAGGGAGGCCGTTATTATTAAACTGGGACTAATTTAATTGAATAATGGATGGAATTTGCAAAAACAAATGCATATGCAGAAGGATAAAAGAAATTTCCAGGCCAAGGGATAGGTCTGAATCTACTAATCAAAATAGGACACTACTTCTCCTTCCTCTCAGCAAATGAACATATGAGGAATGATTCCAAGAATTTGCCCACCGCCTCCAGGGAAGTTCCAAAAAACACCAAGGTAGCAACCAGTAGGGAAAGAGCGATCCTTTTAAAACTGTGATATGTGAAATCAGATTTAGGACATGCTTATGTATTCATTTACATTTTTTACTTTTAATTTAATATGGTATATTATGTGCCATTAACGATTGAAAACACACTAAGGTGAGGCATGGTCACAACACTCCTAGAGATTTTGCTAAATGGTTGAGTGACAGACAATAATGTTAAATGTCATTGGAAATGATAACTATGGTAAATCCACACCTTGGCTTGGCCTATGCTAATTTCTTTGTTTTTTTTTTTTCTTTTGAAACCTAATGTTATCCACATTTTTCTTTTAAAAAATAATATATATATACATATATATATATACATATATATTTTTTACATCATTTTTTTACAGTGTTTGCTGTCTCTCCTCAGGTATAGTCCCCATAGAATTTCCACCACCAATTCACCCGTACACCATCACCTGTCCCTTGTGCTCTTTCCACCCTCGTTTTGCTCCCTCTCACTTCCCCTCCCCTGCAGAATGTCTCTGATTTATAGTTGTCTGTTTATTTTTGTTTTGTTTATCAACATATTTCTACTCCCCTGAAAGTAGCATCTTGTAATATCTTGACTTAACATCGCCACCTTATCAGTCTTGAGCTGTATTTCTGGAGGAATTGGTAATTCCTGAAACAGGCTCCTAATTTAAGGCCTTGGGCACTGATGCCTGCTAATGTGTGATTCCAGTCACGACATGGAATCCAGTGAACACAGGGCATGATGGCGGCCTTTGCCCCTGGCCTGCCCTCCCTGACCCCCATCCAGAAAATGGTGTGTCACCAACTTCTCTCCGACCATCCATTCTATTCCTAACTCCACAGTGATCTGCTTTTCTTCCCATCAAAGTATTAACACATTGTATGCGGGAAACGTATTTATACGTTTTACATTGACTGGTAGTAGAGCGCGGGACACTTATTAATACGTTTTTTATAGACTAGCAGTAGAACGCGGGTAATGTATAAATATGTTTATTTTTATACTTTTTTTTATATTTAAAAAATTAGCAAAAATGACCCGCGCTACCTGTTAGCGCGCAATACAAACTACCCGCAAACAATGTGTTAAGAAGGCAGTTGATACAAATTCTATCCTTTTTTTTTTTTTTTATGGGTCAGGCTAAATCATCTATTCTTGATGGGTTAGGCCAAGAACTGATTACAGACTGGTAGATGAAGAAAATTGATGTCAATATTACTTCTGTGTTTTCATAACAGAAATGATAGGAAATTATTGTTTCCATGTAAATGGGGAATTCCACTGGTCATCCAATTCGATGTATTTAACGTAGTGAGAAATTAAAGAATATCTAATTTGTCAACCATATTTTATAGTTGGAGACACCAAAGGATACTCGTAAAGGTAATTGCCAAAGTCGCTAACAGCCTACAGTCTGTCACAGAGGTGAGGGCTGAGCAGAGAGGAGAACTTCAATGCTTCAAAAGAAAAGTTAGATCATAACAAACCATAAAACTATCTGAATACCTCCATCAACTCACACGTAGGGGCTGTTGAAATGCTGTCTTCTATACAGTTCTTCCCAGGTCCTAGCTAGGACTTTGGTTCTCAGTCCAAGCTCTAAAAGCCATTAAGGGATGATCTGGTGAAAGGAACTAATATTCCAGACATAATACTGACCAAAGTGTGGCTCAAACGGAGTTAACGGTGCCACTGAACTGATGTTTCTCTACAAGGGCTAATTTTGCACCCTAAAAAAGCTGACATTTTGCAATGTCTGGACCCATTTTTAGTTGTGAAGACTAGTAGTTTCTGCCATAGATGTTGCAGATGTTGCCAAGCAACCTACGAGAGGAACAGGACACCAAGGAACCTTGACCCCAAGAAAGAATTTTCAGACTCCAAATATCAGCAGTATCAAGATAAAGAAATCTCGGTGTAGACTGTTTTGTACAGACATCGATAAAGCTACAGCTTGAAAGACCTAACAACCAGAAAGGTTTCTATAGGGCGAGTGTATTTCACTAAGTCCTACATTGTTCATTGGCAAAGCTAAATGTTACGCTCTTCAAAATCTCCAGGGAAGTTAGAAGCATAAAGCTTTGGGTGAAATGTAAATTTCTTAAAATATTTATCCATCCATAAGTGGCTACATTTTTGACATTATTATAGGGTTTCTCAGTGTTCCATTTTATTAAAAAATATTTATTTGGTTTCTAAGATTACTGCTTTTCTGACCACAGAAAATTCAATTACTGAAAACTGCAGCTATCAAATTGGTTGAAAATAAATAGCCTTTTATCCAAAGCTGGCAAAGACTGGTTTGCTTTTAATATGTAGCCATTTAAAAAAATAAAATAAAAATAAGAAAACATTTCCATTGCAAGCTGAGGGACTGCAGAGTCAGAAACCAAACAGACTTTTACATCATCAGGTTTTATTTAAAATAGGATGAGAAAGGATTGGGTTGGGGGGAAGCAGTTTAAAAAGTCATCAGAGGAGTAATTTGCCATTATTATTCCTCTTGTTTTACAAGACAGGAGAAATGTGAACCTTTTTGCCAGTGGAAATCACTTTCTCCTGCTTTCTCTCTGTCTCAGTTCGAAATGTTTAGTAACGGACAGGAAATGTGGTAAGTGAGACCTACAGACGTGCGCTTCCAATATCAAGGCTAATTATGTGCTAAGTAATCGAGCTGGCAGCTGAATGGCCAGGGAAGTACAAAGGAGGCCGAACCTGGATACCTATAGAGCTTTCTCTCATTTGCTTCTTATTTGCATTTTCCATTCCTCTATTTTTGTCCTTTCTAAAAAGAAAACCAATCAACAAACCGAAGCGGTCACTGAAAAATTGCTTGAACCGCATGGTGACTAGAAGTCCAGATATGGCCACCCTGTGGATTATCAAACAAGTGTTTCATCTCTAAATTACTGCTGTCTTTCCACTGAACAAACATCCAGACTCTTTCTCCCTTGAGTGAGATGGATTAGCGCATAATTCCGGCTAATTTTTTAGATCAGGTTAAATAAGACATCACTGGGAATTCGATGCTATTGAGAAAACTGATAACGTATATGCCAGCTAGCCCACGCATCACTCATCCCCACTGGCACAATTTGATGAGAATTATCAAGGTTGTGTGTTAGGAGACGCTCTTGACAGATGGGAATCAAGAAATCTAGATTTGCAGCTGCCCTGCAATTAATCAGCTGAGTGAACTTCAGCAAGTTGTTAAGCCTCACTACTTCACCGGTCCTATATCTAAGTGAAGTGATTGGAAGAAAGGATTTAAGGCCAATTTCTCCCCTATAATTCTTTGCCGAGTCGGCTTCAATTCACCCAGCACAGCTTGAGTTCTGAGGTAAAGATGTGACTCACAAGCAAGGAACATTGATGCTTCCCGTATGAGAGTTTGCATTTGTGCAAAACGGTGGGTAATATGAGAATCTTCTTTTCCATTTTATTTTCGAGAGAAGTATTGAAGTATTCCCTTAAAATGAAAGTATAGATGATGGTGGGTGATATTAATCACACTTTGGAAATGGAGATCACTTTTTTACCTGAGTCACACTCCATGTGTGTTTAAAGGGATCAGTGTTGTATATCGAAGAGGAAAATGCTCCACCTGTCTCTCTCCTCTCCTCTGGCCTCCCTCTCCCCTCCCCAGACACTCCTTCCTGCTCCCATTCTTATCCCCAATCCCCTCTCCTCTCCTCTCTCTTCTTCCCCTCCCCTCCTCTCCCCTCCCTTTCTCTCTCTCTCTCACACATACCCCCCCAAAATGAGTCTTCTTCTAGGAGGACGGGAGTGGGCTGGCAAAGTTTCAACCACACTAAGTGTGTGGTGTCCCTGACAAAGTGCACGATACCCCAAGGAGGGAGAGCCCCCGCTGTGTGGTGGTCTGACAGGGTTGAGGAGGGAGAAGCTGACTTCATGGTGAGTCCCTAAAGAAGTGAAAAGAAAACATAACCACTCCCTCTCTGTTTCCTCGTCTCCCTTGGTTAGGCAAGAACCACAGGCTCCCAGTTTTGACTGTCTGGTTTTGTGGTCTTATTGAGGGCTAACGTGACGACAGACAGTAACGGTCCCGGGACCTCCCATTCTGGACACTTTCCTCTTTTCCTTGATCCTCCTTACTCTCTTAGAGCTGGGTGCTGGGTAAAAGGCCCTGCTTCTGGCAGCTAATCCCACCTGCTGGATCCTAACCCAGTTCGTGATGGATCACAGTAGGGGAGAGCACCCTGGATGCTTCATTTGATAAGTTGAAAGATAAGCAGGCAACATCACACTTGTGGTGGATGGGACACAGGTGTAGAGAAGGATGCTCTGATGGAAATTTTGTATTTTAAAAATCATGCTTTCAAGACAAGTCCCCAACAAGACAGAGAGCTTCCACTGCCATCGGACTGTCTCTTACAGACCGGTGGTTTTGGATGAGGGAGGGATATTCTCCCATCAAAGGGCAAAGGGCATCAAAGGATGGAATTTTAAACATCTTCAAGAGCACAGGGTCAGCAGATCTATGTTAACAGCTCCTGTTAGCAGACTGCCAGCATGGACCGTGCTTCTGGTGGGGCTGCAGGAGCTGCTGATGGACAGCTCTTCGATGACAGGAGCTGACAATAGAATAGGCAGGATTTCTGAGGGATGAAAGGAGGTGGGGAGGGGGAAGATGTTCCACCAGAGCCAGGCTTCTGGGCTGTAAACAAGTGCGAGGCTGGTACTCCCAGCTGATCATCGTGATTGTAATCAGAACTGTTAAGTTAATGTCTGACTTAAACATTTGCTATCATTTGACAGATGGAACAAAACTCAAAAGCAATCAGCAGATTAGGGACTAGGAGAGGAAGGTCAAGGGCTTGGCAAAGAAGTGCAATTGATGGAAGAAGAAACTTCCAGTCTGGGTCTTTATTCACTCCAAAGCAAAATTATTAAAATAATTGGCAGATCTGACTGATCGACAGGCAGGATTAACTGATGAATCAAAGAAATGTGCTGTTCGATCAGTGTAGATACAGGCAGGACACAGAGGATTGAAGAGGCAGTAAACTACTCCGGCAATGTAGCTGGATGGACAGATGGGGTTTCGTTAATCCTATGGGAGATACAGCACCAAAAGTAAGCCCTAGGCAGGCCAGTGACTTTGGGTGAGGATGATGTGTCAATGTAGGCCATAAGTATGCACCAAGGTGGTCAGAAACATTGATATTAGGGGATAATACACATGTTGTAAGGGCAGGGGCTGTGTGGAAAAATCCATTCCTTTCTCTCAACTTTGCAGTGAACCAAAAATTGCTCTTAAGAAAATCAAGGTATTGTTGTTGTTGTTTTCTCCTTATTTGGTTCCCCTATATTCCTCCTATAAGTGAAACCATCTGATATTTTTCTTTTTCCTTCTGACTTATTTCACTGAACATAATCCCTTCTAATCTATCCATGTTGCTGCAAATGGCACGAGTTTATATTTTTCACTGCCGAGTAGTATTCCGTTGTGTGTATGTACCACATCATCTTGATCAAGTCATCTATTTTTGGGGAACAACAACAACAAAAGAACCACAACAAAACAAAACCAAAATAAACAACCATAACTCAGAGACATTCAGCAGGGGAGGGGGGCAGGAAGAACACAAGGGGCTATGGTGATGGTGCATGGGTGAATTGGTTCCATGGGTGGAAATTCTATGGGGACTACACCTGAGAAAAGAAAGCAGACATTGTAAAAATTTAAAAAAAATTAAAAAGAAAAAAAGAAAATCAAAGTAGGCATTCTGACAGCCCCATTTGAACAAAACCCAGATATTTGAAATGAGACAAATTAGACCCATTTGGTGTTACATTATTTACCCCTTGTATGAAATCTGGAGAATTAAAGTAGAAACTTGAGGTTATAGGGAGGAAAATATGTCAGTGGTGGATAGAAAAGGACCCCATTAATTAAAATCACCGTGATAAAAAAGAACTAAATTCTTCATTGTGTTTTGCTTAAGTAAATGTAACCTCTACATTTATCATAGGAAAGGAATATCTTTCCATATTAAGAATGACCATGTAAGCTTCATGAAATTAATTCCACTTAAAAAAAATATAGCTCAGTTTGACAAATTCATTAATCACCTTCTATGTGCCAAGCATAGAGTGTGTAGTTTGTATTGGAATTCACAGATAAGTAAGTCTTATTCTCCAAGACATTTTCTTTTGATATGAATAAATTGTATTCTACTCATTCTGTCTCTGTACATAAATAGAAGTCAGTGAAAAGAAAAAGCAAGCCACACACAGGGAACATATCTTTTTTTCTTGTAGGAAATCAAAAATTTAGGGTTACAGAGGGAAAATATGAAACCCTATTTTCATCCATTTTATTGCCATTAAAAATGTTTTCGCATCTTGGTTGAAAAAGGTTTAAACACACTCTACCCGGGACTAGTAAAACCAGATGGACACAGTGAGCTGTCGAAAACGAGCAGCAAGAAACAGGGAGTTTCAAAGACAGACAAATATATCGTTTGAACATACATGGCAGGGAAAAAGGTTGAAAACTCCCTCTCTAATCTACTGTCGATATGATTTCCAAGTTCATCGGGTGGCTGGTTAACGAAATCCAACCGCTGCACATTTGAGACATAATTATGTGGAAGGAGGAAGAAAGTTTGTAATTTATACCGGTGCCTACGCTGCGTTAGCATTCAAGGGACCTGACCCATTCCGCAGTCTCTCTTTGACCAAGCAAACTCCACTGGATCCCCAGCCAGACTGGAAGCTTCGGGTTCCACTGGAAACATGGTTTATGGATAATGTATCTATAATGGACTCTCCACTCAAAACCAATAGAGCAGTAGCCTAGCCATCAGCAATCAGTCCATAAAATCTGCAGTTACCTTCTCTTTTTTTTCTTAAAGGGAGCAGGAAGCTAATGGATTTGAAATTGCAGAAGCGGACCACAGACCTTTTTAATAAATGAAAATAAAATTGAGTCTCAGGTTTATGTTGATCTATAGAACTGTGAGTCCCAGCGACCTTCCACATTCCCCCTGGGGGTTGATTCCTAGCCTAAACCACCCAACATTTATAGCTGATAAGTGTCTACTGAAGGGTAATAAAATACAGTGTGTGTAGTTGTAGAGAATGTAACTTATCACTTTCATCAAAAGCTCCCTGAAAATGTGTTTATCTAAAAGGCTTGTATGTTTGTGTATATTTCAAATATCTCTGCCGTTAGATTGAGCTCCTTGGGCATTTAAAAGCTATTGCTTGAAAAGGCTTCTTTGCAAATTGTTTAGCTGTGGGTTAATGGTTACATTTCCTTGCATGGGAGATATCCTCCAGGTTACAAAATCCATACCAATATATACAGATGAGACATTGACTATTGCCCAATTTTATTTTCTCACTAAATCAAGGTAAAGATTTAAAGCCCAATTCATAAAGGAGGGGAAAAATCTTTCTGTGGGTGTTAGATGATTTTTAAATCCAACACAACCCATGCTGGGGACTTTCCAAGCATGGAGCTGCTTTAGCAGGCGCATTGCAATCGCTGCAAATTACTACTACATGTGAAGTCAGGACCGCCTGGAATGTGAGGAGTGCCAAAATTGGCGTCACTTCACGTAAATCATTAAGTTGCAATTCATTCATTTTCAAGGGGGGGCCTAAAGCTCTGAGGACACAATGGAAGACCATTGACCACCTTGAATCTATGTACGAATTAGCTGAAACAAACCAGCTTTCTCTCTCTCTCTCTCTCTCTCTCTCTCTCTCTCTCTCTCTCTCTCACACACACACACACACACACACACACACACACACACACACACACACACACATTTTCTGGGCATTTGAATTAACTTCCACTGCAATTGTTTGGCGCAATTCCCTAATTATCTATGTCAAGGCATAGAGTTTATAAATGACATTTGACCCATCAGAATGTTCACAGAATGAACCTTTTTCCAAAATGTCAATCAGCTGTCATGCCCAGAAAGAACTTTCCTAACAGAACAGAACGAGTATCTTTTAATATTACAGTTTAGAAAATTTTACTGAAATTTTCTGATGCCTTGTTTGGTTTTCGGCCTCTCCCCTCTGTCTCCCTCCTGTTCCTACTCCAACCTCTGCTGTTTGATCATCCCCTTCAATTTCTGTCAGGTTCATCGTGAATCTTGGGGTCATAAAAACTCTATGCCATTGCGGGCATTTCAAGGAACAGCACCCCACTTTGGAGCTGCAGATGCTGATGGCTTATTTTCAGAGTCAAGCCAAACCCATGAACTCATCTCCGGAGCTGACAGATTCCCAACACAGCTCTTGCTATAAATCATGCCTCCTGGTATCTACTGAGCTTCTTTGGAAAGGAAATAAAAGACAGTTCCTTTTTAGCCTGTTAGAATATATCCAATCCTTTTCATTTTAGAATCAGAGGTTTAAAGAAGTTAAAAATCTGTAAACTTCTGCAGATTTGGGGCACCAGTATCAGAAGGGAGGAGCAGACAGGAAGCTTCCCCTTCATTGTGTCCTGGATAAACCCCTTGCCTTGGGGCAGGGAGGGGGAAAACATCCAGATTTCTCTAATTTAGGGATTCCCTGCACCCCAAGGGGATCTAAGTTTTCAAGTCTGACTTTGTCCTCTGGCAGAGGGAGAAAGAGTTGAAATCAGCTCAGAACTGTCAGAGCGCCTTGTGGCAGGTAAAACCAAATGCACTGCTATTAGCACTGCAAGTGGCCAACCTTAGTGCTTTCTCTGCCACGTGTGCTGTAAAGGGAGGGCAGGAGTGTACGTTTTCTTAATGCGTGACTACACACACACACACACACACACACACACACACACACTTCCAAGAGGATTGTTTTTCCTAATGTATTTCATAATGTATTTTAGCTACGCTGTTAAGCCAACCTCCTTGAAATCAAGGGCTAATGGAATTTCCAACTCTGGTTACAGAGTTGATTTATAGAGCTTTGACTGGCCAGAGGTACAGGCGCCCCCTAGAAAATGATCATATCTGTGTTAATCACTTCCTGAATGTCTGGCCTCTCCAGCCAATCCCTAACACTGCGTTTAAGTGCCTCCTTTGGCTCCTGAGACTTTTATTTCATAAAGTGCCTCTTTGATCTTGCCCTCACAGGCGTGTCAGCTTGCTGTATACATTCGGACTCCAACAGGTGCTTGGAAGACATCTTGAATGAAGATGCAAATGTGTGTGCCTATAAAATGCCTTTTATCTGTGACATAAGATCATTTTCTTTTTTTAAAGATTTATTTTTATTTACTTACGCATACAAGAACTGGGGTCTAGGCCAGAGGTGTGGGGTGGTGAGAAGATTCACCAGAGACAGAGTGGGGAGCAGAACAAGTGAATCTACTGAAATACACTGCTGAGGGGAGCAGCGGGTGAGACAGGAGAGGTCTGCTGTGCCATGTGGGTAAGCTCCCCGGCCGGGGATTGAACTCATGCCACAGTGGTTGGCAATTGCTTGATAGCACTGAGACTTAAAACCCTGCACCACCAGGGAGGCCCAAGATCATTTTTCTTTCTCTGAAAATTCTGCTTTCAACCCAGCAACGGGAGAGGGAGTTCTTTGTGACAGAAGTTTTATTCCACACCAAAGTGCTTGAATCTGAGGTAAAATAATCAAAAACCTAATTGAATGCTTACTAATTTGTTGTAAAGTTGAAAAATTCATGACAGAATTTTCTATTCATGAAATTTGAACTTAAATTCTGCCTGTCACAGTGTCAGTAGACAAATGACTCCCACTTATGCCTTTTCAGTGTTGTTCGCCTCCTTTGTAAATTGAGGAGGAAAATGCTGTTCTCAATGTTGTTCTTTCCTTCTCTCTATTATTTGAGATGGGCTAATGGCTGAGGTGGGGCTGCACAAGTACAATGCTTGTTCCATGATAGGCAATGAAAGCATGTTTGTTGAATGAAGTTCCCAAGAAACTGTTAGTGACGTCCAGAAGCTGACCATCTAATGAGTAATAGAAACTCAAGCCAACATAAACCAGTTTACTCAGGCAGGGTCTGTGCAGTGGCAACTAGCTGATTTCTACAAGAGTGACTAGGCTTATCTACCATTATTATGATGTAGCATACACACGTTTGACAATTCCATTATATTTTACTGATAAAATATGAAATTAGATCTTCCTATCCCATTGTCATTTCTACATAGATAATCTTTGGCTGCAACTTCTGAATTGAATTTGGCCCTATATTGATTATGGACTAGGTGATGTAGCACTTGGCCAAAATGAGTGTTTGTGGCACCTCAACAAATATGCTGAAGTGTGAGGAAGGCTGAAAACCCAGCCATGATATAGAGGACTTCAGATGTCTGGGAGAAGAGACCAATTTTAATTCAATTAACATAGGAAAATAAATAAAATACACCTGTTAAATTTCACAAGCAACTGGGAGTTCTGCAATTGAACATTGAATGTGTTTTAGAAATAAAAATAATAGTAGGAGCCTCCCTGGTAGTGTATGGGGTTAAGTCTCAGCACTATGAAGCTATCCACAGCCACTGCAGCACGAGTTCGATCCCTGGCCAGGGAGCTTCCCACATGGCGCAGCAGACCTCGCCTGTCTCCCCGCTGCTCCCCTCAGCAGTGTACTTCAGTAGATCTGCTCCCCACTCTGTCTCTGGTGAATCCTCTCACCCCCCACACCTCTGGCCTACAACCCAGCTCTTGTATGCATAAATAAATAAATAAATCTTTAAAAAATAGCAGAGGGCCTCCCTGGTGGCGCAGAGGTTAAGCGCTGTGCTGTGGAGCTATCGGCAGTGGTGATGCAAATTCAACCCCCGGCCGGGGAGATTCCCACATGGTGTGGCAGACCTCTCCTGCCTCCCCCCTGCTCCCCTCAGCAAAGTATTTCCGTCAACCTGCCTGTTCTGCTCCCCACTCTGTCTCTGGTGAACCCTCTCTCTCACCGCCCCATGCCTCTGGCCTGTACCCCAGCTTGTATGCATAAATAAATAAATCTTTAAAAAAATAGTAGATATTAATTATTCTGTCATTTCTCCCTGTGATAAGTATGGTCTCACCTTCAATTCTAGCTCTCAAAAATGACTGCCTTTTTTTCTATTAATAATGATGATATAAAAAAAGCATGTAGATCAATGTTACAAAATTGAAAGCCCAGAAATAAACCCATATACTTATGAACAACTAATTGATAACAAAGAAGCCAAGAACATACAACGGAGAAAGGCAAGTCTCTTCAATAGAGTGTGCTGGGGAAACCGCATAGCCACCTGCAAAAGACTGAAACAAGACCACTATCTCTCACCGTATACATGCAAATTAGTTCGTAGTGAACTAAAAGCCATAAAATACATAGAAGACATCATAAGCTAGCATGAGCTTTGTCATTGGCCTTTCGACTGTTCTTGTGGACTCATCTTCAACTGCAAGGGAAACAAAAGCAATAGCAGGTAAATGAGATTATGCTGAATAGAACGAAGGAAACCCTTGTTCAAATAAAAAGACCATTTATGAGTGGGAGAAGATATTTGCAAATCAAAAATCTGACAAAGGATTAATTTCTAAAATAGATAAATAACTCATGCAACTTAACAACAACAAGAAAACTGACTTAAAAATTGGCAGATGAACTAAATAGACATCTTACAAGTGAAGATACATAGTTAGCCAACAGGCATACCAAAAGATGTTTATCATCACTTACTGTTAGGGAAGTGCAATCCAAAACCACAATGAGATATAAGTTCACACCTGCTAGAATGACTGTTATTTAAAAAATAATAATAAGTGTCGGTGAGAACGTGGAGAAATTGAAACTTTAATACATTATTGGTGGGAACATAAACTGGTATAGCCACTATGGAAAACAGTATGGCAATCACTCAAAAATTAAGAATAGGAAAGTCAGTCATATGACCCAGCTATTTCATATCTGGGTATCTGTCCAAAGTATACAGAAGCACAAATACAAAAGGATATGCATAGCCTTGTGTTTTTTGCAGCATGCACAATTTAGTGTCCTTTTACGGATGGAGAGATGAAGATCAGGAACATAGACACTATCTGATGTATGTCTATACACTGCACATGTATACTCCACACCTATATAATACTGTGTATCTAATAGTATATATAATACTATGCTATAAGAAAAATAAAGATGAAGTCTTGCCATTCCCTACAACTTGAATGAAACTAAAGGGTTTTATGCTAAGCAAAAGAAATCAGATGGAGAAAGAGAAATACAGTATGATTTCACTCATGTGGAAGATGAAGAAACAAAATAAATGACGAACAAAGCACAGTCTTAGATTTTGATCATATAGTAGGTAAGAGGCAGCAGGTAGGGAGATGGGTAAATTGGGTAAAGGGCATTGATTGTATGGTGTTGGGTGGAAACTGAGTTTTTGGTAGTGATCAAATGTTGTTTATACTAATGTTGAAGGAGCATGCCGTGCACCTGAATCTTTTGCAACATTATAAAGCAGTGTCACATCAATTAAAAAAAAAAAAAGTCACGGGCCTCCCTGGTGACGCAGCGGTTGAGCACTGTGCTATGGAGCTGTCGGGGGCAAGTGATGCCGGTTCGATGCCCAGCCGGGGAGAGTCCCACATGGTGCGGCAGACCTCTCCTGCCTCGCCCGCTGCTCTCCTCAGCAGTGTGTTTCTGATCTGCCTGTTCTGCTCCCCACTCTGTCTCTGGTGAATCCTCTTGCCGCCCCACGCCTCTGGCCTGTACCCCAGCTTGTATACATAAATAAATAAAATTCTTAAAAAAAAAAGTCACATCTTTGTGTGTGTGTGTGTGTGTGTGTGTGTGTGTGTGTGTGTGTGTAGAAGTACTGGGGTTCTTCTACAGAGAGGTGAGGGGGGTGACAGGATTCACCAGAGACAGAGTGGGGAGAAGAACAAGCGGATCTACTGAAATCCACTGCTGAGGGGAGCAGCGGGTGAGACAGGAGAGGTCTGCTGCTCTATGTGGGTCAGCTCCCTGGCTGGGGATCAAACTCAGGCCTTCATGGTGATAGCTCTGAGACTTAACCCCTAGGCCCCCAGGGGGGCCCCAACAAGGCACATCTTTATGAGCTTATGTGAAAAGATCTCCAAGACATATTAAGTGAAACTTTCAAGTTTATAATAATGTGATTGAACACGACCATGGTGTAAAATGAAAAGATGTTTATGAATAGGAAAAAAACGATAATAATAATAACTTACATTTACTTAAGTTACTATAGGCCAATACCCAGAAGGGAACTATCCTCATTTAATAATGAATAAAGTTGCTCATAGTAGTAAAATAAGGATTTGAATCCAGAGACCATACTCTACTTACTGGTTCATGATGATTGAATGATTTAAAAAGCCTATATTAGACATGTTTATAATCATAAGTAATTAAGCTATTGTCACAAACACTTGTGAGTTTGTTTGTTTTGTTTTATCACTATATAATGCTTCCAAATTGAACTTTTAAAAAACAAGATTTGGTTAGATGGTTCCTTTAGCTTTTAGTTCACTGCAATGTAACTCTAACACCAAAAGAAAGCTTTGAAGGAGAATGGACATTTAATCAATTGGACTTGATCTGAATGAACTTACTGACCTTAAAAGCAATTATTCCTCCAGTTAAATGTTGATATCATTTTATTTTTATCATGTCCATCATAGATTGTACTTGCCTTTCTCACATAACATTATGTCCATCCCACATACACTTTACATATTCCAAACGGGCAGAACGCTTATTGCACTAACCAAGACACAGCACATGTGTGAAGATCCTCTATTCATGACTTGTGACTCAAGTGGTTCACTCAGTTGGAAAAGGTTAACCCACCAAAACTGAGGTTTCCGGGCCTCCCTGGTGGCACAACGGGTTAAGAGCAGAGTTGTGGAGCTGTCTGCAGCTACTGCGTGAGTTCGATGCCCAGCTGGGGAGATTCCCAAATGGCACAGCAGACCTCTCCTGTCTCGCCCGCTGCTCCCCTCAGCAGTGAATTTCAGTAGATTCACCTGTTCTGCTCCCCTCTCTGTCTCTGGCGAACTCTCTCACTGCCCCACACCTCTGTTCTACACCCCAGCTTGTATGCACAAATAACTAAATCTTTAAAAAAAAATTGAGGTTTCCCAGTGTCGCCGCTGATCAAAGACCAGGGGATTGAGACCCAGATGAGTATCAGCCATTCAGTGCAGCTGTTAAGCAGAAAATGAGCTAATCATATGCCATCTGGTAGAGGGCATCTTCTGACCCAATCAGCTCTTTCTTCACAGCTGAGTCATCTCCTTAGACCAAAAGCATGCTTTTCATTCCTGGACACCTGGTAATGTCAACGCACATCCTCCAGTCCTTACCAAGCTTCTTATGTACAAGGAATGTGAGCCACACCTAGAATCAGTGTGGCTTAGTAGTTTCCATCCTAAGCCATGATGCAGACTTAGCATCCTAGATCCCAGTAGGGCAACCTGATGCAGTGTGGTACCCAAAGGTGTTTTTCAGCTTCTTGGTCAGCCAAATACCAGAAAGGTTTCATTAAAATCAGGACCAGACAACTATGCAAGGTACAAAGCCCACGTGTATGGTGTACAGAGAGTCAATAACCCCTCCAATAAATCTGCTGTGAACGCCCCTCAGTCTCCATCAGCAGTTGCAAGTATTCACTTAAGAATAGAAATAGTTGTTTAAAAAAAAACATATATTCCTTTCTAGTATAGTTGTAAAATGTGCATGAACTCCATGCCAGCCTTTGACAGGGAAATTTAGTTTTAGGTCATTCAATTTATGACTCTGTAGAGCACAAATTCCCCAGAAGATTAAACTTTCATTAAGTTCTTTCTTTTGTTTCCTGCCTTTGCACCCATCATATCATAAGTTCCATAACTGATGTCTAACTGTGGTCATAAAATGCCTGCACTTGAACTTTAGGGACCTGTCAAACACCTCTCCCTCTCCTCTCTCCTCCCCCCATAAAAAACCTTTTAGAGAATGGTGCCCAAATTGACAGTCTCGGTGGCCAGCCCCCCACCCCCGCCTGCCAGCTTGTGTCAGCGAGCCTGAGTGGGGGGGAGATGGGAAGGCAGTGTGCACTTTCGACAATTGCATTGTGAGGGCCCGGTATTGCACATGCCTCTGACCCCTAGCCCCCTATTGTTATGACTAGACAAGAGATCATACTGAATAGATTAACCAGCCAATGACTTGGGACACCTACTGCTTGGAATGCCATTGCATTGGAGTGAAAGGGGATAAAAGCATCTCCCCTCCACCCTGATCCCCTACTCTGGGGCAATATTTCTGCCACAGAAATACTTGGCTGTCAGCTCCAGCAAAGCAGCCCTGGACAGCCACAGTAGTTTGTTGTCAGAATGAAAAATGGTTCTGTGCAAAAGGTCTAGGGGCTGCGAAGCTAACCGTCAAAGAGCCCCAAGGCAGGCATTTGACAGAGAACTTTGGTCTTGCTGTTAAATATCACTTAATACTGTCCTGCCTGATAATCCCTGCTGTTTAACAACTGTGTGAGCCTGGCTCAGCCATGGCAGAAAACCTTTTTGACGGGGGAGAATGGCCAGATGTCATGCTTTTGCTGGGGAGAAAAGACATCTCTTTGCATCCAGTGAAAATCATAATGCTTCAAAAAAGGAAAAAGAAAGAAAAGAAAAGACAATTGCAAATCCATTATGACTTTGATTCATCATGAACATGCACCGAGAGAGCATGAGATTCTACCTGAATTTCCCTATAGGTGACAAGCAAAGAAGTTGATAGAGATATTCAAACTGTAGACAGTTGTATCTGTTGCTCCAAACAGTTGGCAGACAGTGAAAAAATTGGAGCTGAGAGTCAAGTTATAAACTGACTTCACTCACGGCAGACTTGGACTTAGAATTGTATACATGCTCAGGCATTCACTAGATTTTTCCTCTGTATTATATTTTATATTATTATAAAATTTTTTGTATTATTTTCTTTTTTTAAGGTTTTTTATTTTTTTTTTAAGATTTATTTATTTATGCATACAATCTGGGGTACAGGCCAGAGGCGTGGGACAGCGAGAGGGTTCACCAGAGACAGAGTGGGGAGTAGAACAGGCAGATCGACCGAAATACACTGCTGAGGGGAGCAGCGGGCGAGGCAGGAGAGGTCTGCTGCGCCATGTGGGAATCTCCCCGGCTGGGCATTGAACTCGCGCTGCACCGACAGCTCCACAGTGCAGCGCTTAACCCGCTGCGCCACCAGGGAGGCCCGTGTTTGTATTATTTTCACAGAGGCAGTTCTAGTTTATAGCAATGACATCCTTCAGATGTGTCTGACCAAACCACATCCACCCAGAAGCCTGGGCTGACTTTGCCAAGCCTGCACCAGTCCTGTGCAAAGTTTTCACGAGTATAATAAAATATATCGACTTTCTGAAGTGTGAATTACATTTTTGTTGCTTTTCAAGTAAGGTTTAATTATTTGAGTTAAATTTCTTATCTAGAGTCATAAGGGAAACTTACGAAATTTTAGAGCCCAGATAACATTCAAATAAGCTTAACTCTAACTCTTTTCTGATGGCCTCTTAAATAATATGCTTAAAATATGACTATGCATGTTCTTTAATGCTTTAAAGCATTTAAAAGAACAAGCAGGTACTTAATTCGGTTTAAGGGAAACAAATATTTATCAGCATAATTGATCAAAAAATGAAGTACAAGTTTTATTAAATGGAAATATCTATGTCACTGAGGATATTCAGACGGGTCTAGGGAAGGATGCGATTCTTCTCTGAGGCAAAGACTCATGTACTATTACATGTACAATCCTTTTTAACATGCTCAAATGCTACATAGATATGGAGACATGACATGAATAGGGATTTTTTAAAAGCTTTATTATTGAGATAATGTTGCTTTATATCACAGTATATGTCTTAGGAGTATAGGTTTACACCTCTACAACGTTGCGGGTTTTTTTACCACACCCACCACCAAAGTCCCAGTCACCCTCCATTAGAAGCCCCTCTCCCCTTGACTCCCATCCCTCCACCTCCCCCTTCTGGTAGACAGCCTCAGTCATACTCCAAAGGGCTATCCCCCCTCTTGTTTTTGCCTCTTCCTCTCCCTTCCCTTCCCCCCACCCCACCCCAAGCCTAAGATCTATGGTCAACTCTCAAGGTTTGTCTTTGTCTGACCTTTTGTTTGGTTTCTCTATATTCCATGTATACATGAAACTACCTGGTATTTCTTTCTACTTCTGACTTATTTCACTTAATATAATTCCTTCCAGCTCCATTCAAGTTGCCACAAATGACATTTTGTTTATCTTTTTAACTTTTTGAATCACTGAGTAGTATAGAAACAGCCCCCAAACAGAAAAATGCACATTTGAATGTTTGAATGCACAAAGCTATGTAATAATTTTTGTTTTCCAAATCGTTTTTTCATTTTTCAAATATATTTAAAAACCCCGTTTTGACACAGCACGCTAACGGCATCTGTAAGCATGCAGCACAATTTGAAATAAAGACTTCAAAAGCATGGAAGTATATTTTGCATCTATGAATAAATGAACACTAAAGAATTTGTTTTCTTTAGGTAAAAGATTAAGTTTTTGCAAAACAAACAATTATTGGGACTGATTTTCACGATTTCATGAGTCATTCATTTGGAATCACCTTTATTGTCTGATTTGGGGATTGACACCAGCAGTTCTATTATATAATAATATTTTGATATTATTCAAGAATAAGTAAGGCACATTGGGAGAATTTAACACCATTGGAATAATAATAGACATAAAATTGCCCACCAGAACTTGATTTGGGGCTATAACTTTCACATTGAAAGTTGCATCCAGTTCAAAGAATATCTTTTGACATGATGACATGGGTCTGCTACGTCACCCTGATGTCCTCTTCTCACTAAACCTCAAATCTCAACAACCAAAAAAAAAAAAAAAAAAAAAAACAGATAAGACAAAATACAAAATGCACAGAAAAAACCTATTAGACCTCATATTTGTGGTTTATTTTGAAATCTCAGTGAATTACTAAGATAGCTTACTTGTAACTTATGACTTTGTCACTTTATAGAACATATAATAACTTTTTAAAAAAATACACCATTATCTTCGCTGCCACTCTGAAATTTCCTTGATGATATAAAGTCACTGCCTCTACCCGTAAGTAAGACTAGCTTAGCAGTGTGCCCTCAGCAGTACTCAAAGGACATCACCTAAAACATGCTAACAGAAGCTCTTTAAAAGAGAGGGTTCTTTTTTAACATGAGAAAATAAACCTTAAAGGATAAAAATAACTTCTTGTGAGCTATTAAAGGAGCATATTTACAATCTCATAGGATATGGAATGTGATTAACTTAAAAATAACTTTTTTGCCACTCATATGTCACAGTCATTTTTTTAAAACCATCCATGAGATTTTTTAAGAAAAATAAACTTTTTGAGGTTCTTATCACACTTTTTCTCCAAGCCTGTGATTATCACCCTCAGCATTGGCAAAGCTACTCTCCAGGCATCAAGAGGGTGATGTGATGTTACAGGATGGCCTAATGATCGTTGCTTTGGTTCAGTCTGAACTATAGGCACAGACTTGCGATCATTATACCAGACTTCTTTTGTAAGTGCTCTATCAAGGCCTAATATACAAGGATATTATCTTTCACTTTTTTTTGGAAACGTATTCTCTTAGGCAATCCTATATGTATGAAAAACTAACCCTGAGTGATTTCCTTACAAGTTAGTGTGTCTTTCCAAATGACCAATTACATTCCCCCCCCAAAAAAAATATATGACTTATGACATATATATGTATGACTTATATACATATATAGATATGTGTATAGATATATATAGAGAGATATCTATATATAGATATCTATATATATCTATCTATATATATATATATAGAGAGAGAGAGAGAGAGAGAGTATTCTACAATAGGTGAGACTTATAAAGACTGAAATTTAAGATGAATCCATTTTTGACTGGGGATTTTATTTTTAAAAAATACTGTTTTAGACCCAGGCATATTTATGTGATTCCCTCTTAGATTCTGTATTCCACTGGAAACTTCAGAATTTAAAAGGAGAGCACCTTTTTGCAAAAAAAAAAAAAAAAAAAGTATTACTGTTATTATTGACACAAATTTGACCATTTCTTCAATTATGTCTTAGAGGATTTTTGTGAAGAAGGAAATAATGTGTGAGGTAGGTGAAGAAAGAATACAGCACACAGGAGTTGCTGATTTTACAATGAGCGGTGAGCTGCTCAGTTGATGGTGACTTGGGAAGGGAAGCCAGGCCATCCGGGGAAAGGGCACTGTGAGCTAGACGACCTGCTTCGAGATGATTCTAAATGTTCTAGAACATTCAGAATCCTTTAGTGAGAAAGTCACCTTCCAACTGTTTAAATATTCAGAAGGTATCCCAGCTCTGTCTCCTATCTACCTTTGCCTGACTCAAAGCATGCTATTTTGTTCTAAACTGATGCATTTAAATGCTTTTGTACTGACATCGTGCTGGAAACCATCACAGGGCAACTTCTGAGTATGAAATTTGAATCAATATTCACTACAGGAGGGAAAGCCCCCATTTCCATCTCAGCCCCTCAGATGTAGTAAAAATGATGGGAAGGTTCATTTATACCAATTAAATTCCGACACTGCTTATCTTCATCCCTGCCTGGTTTTTCCTGGGTCTTGGGCCTCCAGCCTTGCCTGCAGCAGGATACTCAGGCCTGTGAGTCTTCTACCTGCACACCTGACTCACCTGGATTGAGTCAGCACTCTAGCCTCAGGCCCTGCCTGTACCCTCCCAGAGCGCCTTTGCTGCTGTCTTCTTGCTTGTGTTTATGGTATACACATTCGCTATCTGGGAGGATCAGCAGACGGAAACCCTATGACTTGCTAATTAGATTTCTCCAAGATAGTCTCAAATTAAAACCTGTCCTCTCAATTCACATAAACATCAAGGAATGCAGCAGCCAAAATTGGGCTTCCCCTGAGAGCGGGTAGCTCTGTTCCCCTGCAGTGTCCTGCCTGAACACCCTTGTATTTCAATAAACCAGGTGCTGCTGAGCTGGGGATGTTTTCCTGGCCCCCATCCTTTACCTTATTTCAAATTCAGTCCAGCCCCGGGAAGACTGAAGACCAGGAAGCCTTGGCAGCCAGGCCTGGGCAGTCTCCTGTGAGCCAGCTCTGAAGGCCACCGAGCTGCAGGGACACTGTTGGATGGGACTCCCCGCTGACCTGTCCCATTTTGGCAAATTCCTTCAATCTTCTAGTCTCCTGTCTAGTTCTCAGCATCCTCGTTTGCACAGTGAAGAGAACCCACCTCAGGGGATTGGAGTGAGTTTGAAAAACACAGGCAGAGCACGGACACAGGCCTGTTCTTCAGGAAGTCCTGACAGCTGAACTCGCCTTTGCTGCCCAGCATTGCCCAGCTGGCTGGGGAAGTGAGGGAGAAACCAAAGTGTTCCCAAGTCCTGGCAAGGTCAGGAAGAGGACTGGGAGTGAGCCCAGAAAGCAGCCTTGATCCCCAATGCCCTGTCAGATTAGGCAAGGAGGTGAGCAAGGAACCCGCATGAAGCCCTCAGTTTCAACGTGTTGAGGATATTCTTGGAGAGGAGACCGGAGAAGGTGTGTGGACCGATAGAGCAGGTAAGGTGGGAGAATACAAAGCACATGGCTTTTATCACTTAACCTTCAAGGCCAGCTTCACTGTCCGTACTCTCATTTTAGTCAATGACCAATTCCCACAAATCTCACTTCCCTTTTTTTCTTAAAAAAGAAGGATCATTACATTTCACTATCTGGGTGAGTTATTAAAATTCAATGAGGTGATGTTTCTGAAACATTGGCATGCTTGTTCCCAGACACAGCTGACCAGTAATGTTAACCCTTTCACTCTTACTCACTTCTCCCATCTCTCTTATCTTCATGTCCTGATGCAGAAAGTAAAAACCGGTTGGGCAATGAGACAAAGAAAAAAGGGTAAAAGTTGTGAACAGCACTCATGGAAAATGTGTAGATGAAATTAAGCGCATGAAACCAAGTTATGTCTAAGCCTAAAATTAGTACAATAGAGAGTACAAAATGTTAAATATGTTTGCAGGGCATCTATTAAATTTTGAGATTTGTATCATGGAGGGCAACCCCAGATTTTCCAACAGGGCATCCAGGGTTGATACTGCAAGGGGCAGAATCTGTTTCGAGAGAAGATCTCAGCTCTTTGTTCTTCATTTGAAATATCTTCATGTTGTGAAGTTCTGTCTTTTTTTTTAAAGGTTTATTTATGTATGCATACAAGCTGGGGTATAGGCCATAGGTGTGGGGTTGTGAGAGGATTCACCAGAGACAGAGTGGGGAGCAGAACAGGCAGACTGACTGAAATACACTGCTGAGGGGAGCAGCAAGAGAGGCAGGAGAGGTCTGCTGCGCCATGTGGGAATCCCCAGCTGGGCATCGAACTCTGTGCTGCAGCTACCAACAGCTCCACAGTCCTGCACTTAACCCGCTGTGCCACCAGGGAGGCCCATGAAGTTCTGATTTTCGAGCGAGCAGCTCCGATCATTTTTCACGTCTCCATTAGTCACTTAGAATTCCAAAAAGACTGCTTCAGAGACACTGAGTACACCTTCGGTGTATCCGTTTGGACTTGAGGCATTTTGCACTCTTTCAAAAAAGGGTTGTACAAGGAATTTATGGCTGAAACTGTTTCCAAGCCTGTGGAAGCTCCCAGTACTCATACCCCCCACCCCAAAGGATTGCACCCTAGTTCAGCGGGATGATCAGGTGACTTGAACCCACAGACCACAGCTGAACTGTTTCCTTACTCGGGGGCTCCACCAGGCACGTGCTGATTGAGAAATGCTGCGCCCGTCTGACACAGCGCCCCTGAGCCTCGAGAGAGTCACTCACCTTTTCAGCTGAGTCTCCAGTGAAAACTGACACTAGGAAACACATCCCACATTTTAAATGTCTGGGTAAGAAACTCAAAAATCATCCACAGAACTTTCAAAAACACAAGTCAGGGCCTTCGTGCGTCTCACGTGAGTGGAGATGAAGGGGACCAAGCTTTAGAGGCACCCCCTTCTCTCATGACACTGTACTGAATAATCCTGTCTACACTGGGCCTCCATCCTGTGTAGGTCAGGTTATCCTCACTTTGTGCAACAGGAAACTAAAACCCAGAGAGCTCACCCAGCACGGGCTGCGAGGTGGCCAGGGCAAATTTGAGTGGTGTTTTCCTGACTTTCTACTCTCCCATCCCACCTTTAAACGGTCTCTCACTTTTCTTTCTTTGAAATGTCTTTTTTGACATGCAAGTCTTCAGATTTCCTAAATCAGAGCCTGATGGTGTAATAGGAGGGGTTGGAAATGTGTGCCTCTGCCACTGTAAGATACACCCCAATCAGCTCGGGGGCGCTAGCGGCAATGTGTGGAGTGAGGCGCCCTCGCTTCCTTTTGTATAAATGGAGGCAGAGTTTCGTGTTCAGGGGTGAGTGGGGAAGGTACATGGACATGAACGTTCAAGGATTTACAAAGAGGCACCGATCCTCCAAATTAGCCCAAACGAGGGGTGATTCTGCCTTCTTGGGGAAATGGGGAAATGTCTGGAGACACATTTTTGGGTGTCACAATGAAGGAGTGCCACCGACATCTATGGGATGGCACCTAGAGATGCTGCTATGCCCTGGACTGCATATCTCCACATCCACCCCTCAAATAAAGAATGATTCAACTGAAAATGCTAATCAGCCCTGGACTGCAACCCCTTGAAGAGAAGGACTATGGGTAAATGAAAAGAACTTGACTATGAGTGAATGAATGAATGAATCAGTGAATGGATGAATAAAGCAATGAGACAGGTTGTGAAATAAGATCCCACAGCACCAATGAGGCCCAGGAAAGGTGGTCTTAAATTGTATCTATATGAGTAACTGGTACATCTTCACTCGTACACACCCAACCGCACCCAACAGCATGTCAATGAATCCAATGAAAGGTGAGGAGAATTTTATATCCACCTGCGCTCTCGCTCTATAGCTTGTGCAGATAATAAATTTTTAATAAACGTATTTAACTAAATACATCTTTAACTTAAAACTTAAAACATAATGTAATTAGGGCCTCCCTGCTGGCACAAGGGGTTAGGGCTCAGCACTATTAAAAGCTATAGGGAGCCACTCCAGCATGAGTTGGATCCCCGGCCAAGGAGCTTCCCACACGGCGCAGCAGACCTCTCCTGTCTCCCTGCTGCTCCCCTCAGCAGTGTACTTTACTGTATCTGCCCATTCTGCTCCCCACTCTCTCTCTCTCTCTCTCTCTCTGGTGAATCCTCTCATACACCCCCTACCTCTGGCCTACACCCCAGCTCTTATATGCATAAATAAACACATCTTTTAAAAAAATAATGGAATTGGTGCTTCGTTTAACATTTCCAGTACTTCTCTTTTTTCTCCTCCTCCTCCTCCCCCTCTCCTCTCTGCCTACTCCTGCCTCCGCCCCCTTCCTTTTTCTTCTCTTCCCTGCTCTTTAATTCCTTGAAACCCATGCCTTTTATTGTGCTCTCTGACTTCAGCTATGATTCCAAGAGGGAAACAGCTCTAACACCGGTCCTGTTGTAATTAATACAGCTTCTGCTATTGGGGCCCTCTCTCTCCCTCTCCCTTAATTAAGTTTAAGCCATATCCTCAGCAGACATTAGTCAACCAAAAAGCCCAAAGAGGGAGAGGGAAAACAGAGTCTTAAAGGTATCAATCCTCTCTCCGGAGGGAAAAAGACCAACCAATAACCTCCTTTCCTGGTATGGCCGGTATTACTGCAGTGCCACGCGCTGCTGGGTTTCAGTACAGTAAAGCCACGGTTTCACTAAGGCATTTTCCCACGAGAACATTCTAATTAATTTATTAATTGCAAATGAAGCTACAGGTGTTTGAGTGGGTTGTTGGCGGTGTGTGTCTGTGTGTGTGTGTGTGCATGCAGCACATGCGCCCGACTGTGTGTGTGTGTGTGTGTGTGTGTGTGTGTGCGCGCCCGTGCGCGCGCGCATGCGTGTGTGTGTGTTTTAATTGTTTCTACATCTACCTTCCTGGCTCAACCTGTCCGGGCTGGTTGGCACAGGATTCCCATACATGCCAGTGGGGGTGACTGGTCGGTCGCATCACGTGGCCGGGAGCCTGTGGGCTACACAGGAAAATAACACTGTCATAATCAGGCACTGGCTTCTTGGAACCCCGACCTGGCTCTGGGGCAGAGGTTGGCAGCTGTCTCCTTAGAGACTGGGTGTAATTTCTAACAATGATCAAATGTTTAGATTTGTTTTTTGTTTTTTTTTTTTCCAGTTTTCCCTTCATGCCAAAGAAGGTTCGATCTCCCATGCCAGTGTGAGCGTTGCCAAAAATTTTCAGATTCTGCATCTAAACTAGGGATAGCAGAAGGGCCCTCGATGTAGGAACCCCTTGCAGCTGGGTTTGGGGCTATCCACGAAGTGCCATTGAACCGGAAGGGCGAAGATTCGAATATGGCGGCTTGTCAGGAGGGAATGAGCTTGGCAGAAAGAGCCAAGACTTGGGGATTAGACTGAGTTGAGCGTCAATCCAAGCCGCGTGCAAGTAGATATTGAGCAACCTGTCTAGATACCATGAAGTCCACTTTGCTCACGCGTAAAATGGCAATAAAATACCTTCAGACATTGTGGAGATTAGCAGAGGTGACTATCACCTGTTTGACACATAGTAGGCACTCAGAAAGTGAGGTTTGATTCTCCCATAATCCCTACTTACTGGTCTGGGCTTTTTACTCTTAACTCTACGTTTCCCACTTAAAAAAAAAAATTTAGATCCACTTTTTAAAAATTGAATATACACAAATGCATCATTAAAGCAAAGATCTGGTTCTGTATTTGCCTCTGCCCTCCATGCTAACTTAAGAATGTGACTTCACTATGGCTAATTATCTGTCTACTTGTTTGCTCTGTCTTACTTAAATTTAAATATAAATCCCTCTGGGGCAAGATTTAGGTATTTTCCACTTTGCATACTCCTTCACTGCATTAGCAATTATTACAGTCTTAGGAGAGCTCTCTGGAGGTTTATTATTATTTTGGGATCATAATCAAAAACTTATGAAGTAATATCACTCAGTTTGATATGGAATCTTTAAGTCACAACCAATAGGACCCATACCAGTCCTTCAGGTGCCTTGTACCATCAAATTAACTTCAAAAGGGGAAGGATATTTGCAAAAAAATAAAAATTTATGAAAGTCACAGATGATAATTACAGCATTTATCTTGAAAGGACAGAGTCCAATATGGCAATATAATATACCTTGGTGTGTTTTTCTGTTCAAAAGCTTAAATAAACATTAATTAAATAAACATTAGATTCCTGAGGTCTACTGAAACTTTACTGCATTTTTTTAAAAAAGGGCAAGTGTGTGTGTGCGTGCGTGTGTGCGTGCGTGTGTGCATGTGTATGTGAGAGAGAGAGAGCGTGAGTGAGAGAGAAAGAGAGAGAGGAAGAGAGAGAGAAAGAGAGAGAGAGAGAGAGAGATAAAAGTTAATTAATAGAATTTGGCCCTCCTCCAAAATACACTCTGTGAGTTTGAGGTATTTGAGATTGGGTAATTCAGGTTGGTTGGTATGTGAAAAACATCTGTCAAGATGGGTCTTGCCATAAAATGCCACTCACCGGGAAGGCACAGCAGCATCTTCAACAGCATCACAATGAATTTCAAAACTGTGTCATTTCCTGCATCACACGATTGTCTGGACCACAATTCGTTAACATTCTATATTGATCATAATGCTTTTCACCTTCCAAGATTGGCCTGGAATGTTGAGTGCTGAGTGAAATCATGAGCTCCCCTTGGAGTTGATTTATATCTCCAGTGGGAGCTAGTTTTTCCACTACCTTTTCTTAAATGGAGTTGAGAAAGTTTGATTGGGGTTGGAGTACCCTATCTGGTATTATTTATAATCTATTAGTCCCAGTTAACCACAGGGCCTGGAACTAATTGCACGTAAAAATTCCCAACTAGTTTCTGAATTAAAATAGCTATTTTTATGACTAGACCTGGGTTTCCCAAAGGGTGTTCCATGAAATACTAGTAGCATGAGATGCTCCTCAAAAAAGGATTTATTGTTCAAATAAATTAGAAGGGAAACAGTCCATTGATTCTCCCTCTTGTTTCCATGTTGCTCAAGCTTAGGGTCCACAATAGCAGTATGGACATAGACATCATTTAACATTAAAACATCTAGCGAAATGAAAGGGCAAGTGGGAGATGTAACAATGCGATAGAAGAAGAATTTAACAAAAGTTCAGAAAGTTCTATAGGAAAGAAACCTATTTATTTTTAGTCAACCAAACATTTTCCAAATTTTTAATGATCATGAAACTATTCTCTCTGTATAAAACTCTTAATATTGCTTAGAATAACTCCTCCAAAGAACACCCCTTAGGAAATTCTGGTAAAATGTATTAAATACATTCATTCAAGTAAGATTGGACAGGCAAATATTTGAATATAAGACATTTTTGGAAGAAACTGGCATGGTAGAAAGAGCCAAGACTTCGGGGTTAGACTGAGCTAAGCTTCAGCTCAAGTTCTGTACTCAACTAGCTACTAAGCAATTCAACAAACATCTCACTATCTATGATGGTCTATGTCCAGAGAATATGTCAACCCATAAAGTAGAAGCTCTTCCGCTGTTGAACACTGTCTACCACGGAAAATGCAACACATGCTCCAAGGCCACATGTGGTGTCATCTGAGAAGTACAAATTAGGGAGCTACAAATGGAAAATAGAGAAACCAATTTTACAATTGGATAGCCTCCTTGTGACACCAAAGTTACAGAGCATTACTTGCTTATGTGATTTGTGTGTGGTTATTACTTATACTTCGATTTTAGTCTTTAGGATTTATGAAGACCTATGATTCTTGGAAATAGTAACATATAAGGCTACTTTGATTTAACAGATTTTTAATTATCAGCCTCCAATGGCCTCTCCAATATTTAGTATCCAGAAATATATCATAATTGACTTCATTTGGTCATCAATACCATCCCCTACACAGTTATTACCCTTTTATCAGATGCTACAATTTACAACTATTTTTTGATCACAGGAAATAAAATTACAGAGGTCAAGCAAACACTAGAAATGAATGAAAGTGAAATATTCTGCATGTAAGATAACAGGGGATGTGGAGATGGACAATATTCAACTAAAAATGCAAATAACTATTACATGGGCCTACTATCAGCAAGTCTTGCTATTTGTTAAGAGAAGACATAAATTTAAATTTTGGTTTATAATATTTTTATCATACCCTTCATTCGTATATTAACAATTATATTACAGATACACACAAGTGGTAGATTAATATAGACACATTGATTTTCTTTCTCTCAAAAATCATGCTAATATTACAATACAGCCATTTAAAAAGATATAAATCTGAAGAGTATGGAAAATTGAACAGGAAAATAGCAACAAAATTTTGGAATCTGTAAAGGCATGGGCTGGTGGCAACTGATTCAACAGACCTAAGAAAACTAAATGCACCAGCTAGGGTACTTCTAGTGCCCTAGAAGTATCCACCTTCTGATTGTCCAGCACAGTGAATGAAAATAGAATCATATCAAGGGCCATTCTACTGAAATTTCAGAAAACAAAAGTCCTGTTTGGGGGCAGGATAAGCCATGCACACTCAATCAGGAGTCAGAATTACCTTGTATAAAACACTAGAATTGCATGCATTGCAGAAAAAGAAATCCCAGAGAATCCTATATCTAAGCAAAATATCAATCAAACTTGAGTCAGAATAAAGAATATTTCCTGATGTGCGGGGTCTCAAAAAATTGCTTACCAATCAGCTTTTCTTAAAAAAGCTACAAAACAAGACCTTAAACAAAGAAAGAAGACATGGGACATACTACGCCTAATATAAGAGAGAATAAAATGGATTTCCCAGATGAGGGTGAAGGAAAGGGTCTTGGGTATATTTCAGATGAAACAGTGATTTTATATCCAAGTCCCATAGGCTGCTGCTTTTGGCTCTTCTTCCGACTTAAGGACAGAGGTGCAGGAATGTTTGGCACAGACAAGGTATTGGCTTGTCTTCATCCTGTTCTCCCCTCCATTCCCTGTTATGTGGGCCAAATGAGATTACTCACTGAGCCCTCTACATAGTCTGGTTTTGCCGTAGGCTGGAGGACTGGAAGTTAGCCTTTGTAACTTAGTCTCTAGGACATGTGAGTCCATGAAAACCTATCTAGCTAATCTTTAGTACCAGGTTCATAATCAGTCAGGCCAGGTGTACCAGCTTGGTGAGTCTTGGGTTACTCAAGCCCTTACTCATGAACTTGCCCAATGTTTTGCCCAGAAAGACATTTTGTAAACTCTCAGGAATTGAAACCAGTGCTGAGTTTATTTTTTCTATAGACTTCTCATATAGCCTATAGCAATATTGCCTTCTTCTTAAACAACTGGGGTTATGCTTGTTACTCAGGTTTGCAAGCCTAACATTATATTGTTTAAAGTTACATGCCTAGATGGTACCACTTTAAAATCAAACAAGTATACACACAGATGAATCATTTTCATGAAAGTCAGAACACTGGTTATTTCCCAGGGAGGAAAGATGTACTAGCTTCTGTTGGCTGCTATAACACATTATACGAGCTTAGTAACTTAGAGTAAGTCAGCTTTATTCCCATATGGCTCTAGAAGGTAGAAATCTAAAATAAAAATTGTGTTCCTTCTAGTGGCTTAACATTTCCTCTCTTATTCTAATATATAGTGGTTTTCTACAGTTCTTGGATCTTGGTGAATCATTTCAACATTTGGTTCCATCATCATGTATTCTATGACCCTGATTCCTAGTCTTCCTGCAGCCCTTTAATAAGGAAGCTTGTGGTTACATTGATCCCAAACGGATTATCCAAGATCTTCCCATCTCAAAATCCTAATCATATCTGAAACAGCCCTTTTGCCATGTAAGGTACCAGAGTCACAGGTTGTAGGAATTAGAAGACAGGCATCTTTGGGGAGTCATTCTGTCTGCTACAGAGAGGGATGACATCTGGGAGGTTACACAGAGAATTTGGGGAGCCTTTTAAGGTAATGTTCTATTTATTAAGCTTCTTGATGGATGACAGGTACTCATCAGCTATTTGTCTTAAACTCTACATAATAAATGTTTTGTATATTTTGTCTTTGTACGTAATTGCTAATGCCACTTTTCAAGGGGGCCAGCTCAGTGGTTCACTTCCTGTCTTCACTAGCATTCATGAGGTCAACATATGACAATTTTTAATATCGAGGGTAAAATTTCTCACAAAGATCAAACTGAGAATATCAATTACTGGACAATCAATCTGATCTCAGTAATGGAAGATTTTCTCTTTGTATCACAGAGAAAGGTAGGGGCCATAGTATGTGGCATATTTATAAACCACACCTAAGCCTTGTGCCTGAGTATGAAGAAATCCAGGTCAAAAAGCAACCAAAGAGCAGAATCCTCATACTTTCTTTGTCTCCCAAGAGGAAGTAGTTATCTTTAGAGCTTTGGGTCTGTGTCATTGACTCCGCAGAGTGCCGGAAATGACATCAGTGAGAAATTGCTCAGTCATTTCAAGGTCTATGTTCAAGGCTCATATCTAGACATGGCTGACAGTGAAGCCCAAATCGGTTGCCAGTCCCAATGACTTAGGGTCCAGGGGTTATTTACTTTATCTGAGATAACATTAGGAAACAAACAAACAAACAAAAAAGTAATATGTCCTGGGTATAATATCTGATCTATAGCATAAGCTTTCTAGGCAATCCTTTGTGTACTGTGCTTCAAGGAGAGCAAACTCTAAAACTATTCATGATAAAAACCCGATTAATTTTTGACAAGAGTTTCCTAACTCTGTAATTTTCTATGCCCTACATTTCACCATAAGTGGGCTGCAGGTACTGCATGGGCCAGGTCTAGCTGGTGGTGTCCAGTGAGGGCAGGAGGATGCTGAGTTCCCAGGTCTACAATGGTGAGAGATGCCGCAAGGTCTACAGGGTGCTCTTCTCTTTCCTGTCTCCCTTGGATTTCAGCTGTAGGTGAGGTCCACTCTGCACTTTTGCCTTTAGGAATGTAGTTGAACATCTGCCTAACATTTGGGATATGTCATCAAAATGATAACTTGGGTTTGATTTTGTTTTGTCTTGGAGGAGCCACGGTAGGGGCCCCGTCAAGTAGCCACATCCCCAATCATTCTATCTTCTTTTCTTTTTCCTTTATATTTCCAAATTCTAACAGACTTTTCACCCAGAGCCAAGTGTGTGGGTCTAAGGAATATTTAGTTACAGGGCATAATGCTTAACTTCTCACCGGATGCCAGACAAGAGCATGTTCTTGGCCACCAAGTAGCAATTTTTCTCTTCCTTCATCCAGAGCAATCAGTTCTCCAGGGCTGCCAGGAAATGTTCATGTTTAAAGAATTTAGAAACAGTAGATGGGATATCACCATAAAAACAGTTAAAAATCAAACATTAGTGTTCACTTTGAAAATAGGGGGCTATGGGCCTCCCTGCTGGTACAAAGGGTTAAGTCTCAGCACTAGGAAGCTATCCAGAGCCACTGCAGCACTAGTTCGACCCCCGGCCAGGGAGCTTCCAACATGGCGCAGCAGACCTCTCCTGCCTCGCCCACTGCTCCCCTCAGCAGTGTGTTTCAGTCAGTCTGCCTGTTCTGCTCCCCACTTTACCTCTGGTGAATCCTCTCACCCCCCACACCTCTGGCCTGCACCCCAGCTTATATGCATAAGTAAATAAATCTTTTAAAAAAAAAGAAAGGAAGGAAAACAGGGGACTAAGGGAGCAAGAATCATCCAAGTAAGTTTCTATTCAATTACAAATTTATTTGGTATACCCGTGTACCCACCTCAATAACTTTTCTGAAACTCAGGTCAGAAATTGAGTAACATCAAACTGATATTTTTACAGTATTTTTCTTTTAAGGGATGGTAAGCAGCATGGGGCAGATAAAATTTCGAGAGAATTAAATGCTTTTAGTTCTTTTACGAATGAAAAAAAAATGGCATGTACTAAACAAGCTGAAAAGTCTTTGTTATTAATGGCTACCCATTAGAGATGAAGGCTGGGAAATACTGAAAAAGAACATGCTTATCCGTAGTTGAAGTTACCTTAAAGTAGGATTTCTTCAGAGGACAACTAAAAGCAGTTGTTTTCACTTACAATGAAAGAAAGAAAAGAGACGATATTATACTGCATCCAATGAGTGGACTATTTACAATTGACAATTTTTTATCTGTAGAGGTGTAGATAAGAGTAGGTTTCAGTTGGGTCAGGATTGATTTTTTTTTAAAGATTTATTTATGTATACAAGGTGGGGTGCAGGCCAGAGGTGTGGGGTGGTGAGAGTGTTCACCAAAGACAAGTGGGGAGCAGAACTGAAACACACTGCTGAGGGGAGCAGCGGGCGGGGCAAGGAGAGGTCTGCTGCGCCATGTGGGAACTCTCGCCGCAGCTGCTAACAGCTCCACAGTCCTGCGCTTAACCCATTGTCATTGTGCCACCAGGGAGGCCCCCAGGATTGATTTTATTTGCATGTTGGGGGGATATGTGTGCCTGGGACAAGTTTTCCCCAAGCCTGCTCCTCACATTCCAGCTGCCTCACTCTGGCGGCAGCAAACAGAGGTCTCCGACATACCAGCCTGAGTGGAGGCTGGAGGTTTTGCTTCCAGCTCCAGTCTGTGCAGTTTTAGATTCTGATGTTCTGGTTCTGACCTCATGTTTGTTCTTGCTTTACTGTTTTATACTCAGGCTTGAGGTCGCTGGACTAACTGACTTGGACGCCCAAAGGATGAAAGCCAATTGCTCCCACTGATGGAGTGACATGCTTCTGCCATCTCCACATCTCACTCCTGGCCCCAAAGAGGACCGTATCTCTGATCTTAGCCTAAACTCTCTGAGTCTTGACCCTAGGATGGACGTCTCAGCAGGATGATTTACATCTTCCTGGTTCTCCAGACAAAACTCCAGCCCCAGCACTGTGATAGGTACCAGTAGAGCCCACAAAGCAGAACTGGGAGCTGTTATTGTTCTCCTTTGGTTTTGATTTTGGGCTTAAATAGCCCATGATCAGGCACATCTTAGCAGGAGAACAGGACATCCAGGCTAGTGCCTTTTCATCTTCTTTTCACTTGTGACTTACGGAAACTTGAGAGTTACTTTAACTCTTCATCTGCTAAAGGATATTCTTTACAACTTAGAAGCAAGGTGGGAGACAGGTAAAAGAACCAAAAACTAATCTATTGATCAACTATATAACTCTATACATAGAGATGTATGTATATATAAAAAGTTATAAATAAATTTAATGGTTAAAAAATGGATTTTAGGGCCTCTCTGGCGCCACAGGTGTTAAAGTCTCAGCACTATCAAGCTATCACCTGCCATTGTGGACTGAGTTCAATCCCTGGCCAGAGAGCTGACCCACATGGCGCAGCAGACCTCTCCTATCTCCCTGCGCAACCCTCCACAGTGTATTTCAGTAGATCCGCCTGTTCTGCTCCCCAACCTGTCTATGGTGAATTCTCTCACCAGAGGCACCTCTGACCTACACCTCAGTTCTTGTATGCATAAATAAAAATAAAACTTAAAAAAAAAACAGATTTTAGTGTGAAAACAGACCAGGGTATAGAAGAATTCTTCTTAATCATTGATAACTTTTGAAAAAGCTACAACAAATGGGAGCTAATACCAGTCAAAAAGTAAACTTTAAATTGTATAAATCAATAACTATCAGTAATCCAAAAAGAAAATGCCAACTCTCCAATTACATACAGACAATTTTAAAGTACTTTTTGGAAAAAGATCTGACATCTGACTGGCAAAAAAATATAATAATCAAAACATCTGAAAAAGTATAATGAACAAGTCTGATTTGATTTTTTTGCATACGAGTGATAAAGATGCATCACTTTCAAAGACATAAAATATTCACAAAAAATTTTTATTTCTAAGGTAAAAATGATACCAACACATTTAATATGCTACTTAAAAACCATTTTCTTTAACTACAGTGAAATAAAAGAGAAATTAGTTTAAAAGTAGCTCCCATACCTACTTGTTTAGAACTTAAAAATCAAACTTTGATATAAATCGTGAACACATGAAAGAAAACACAATAAAAATTGCAAAATACTTTACCATGATCAATTAAGCTATGACACACCAAACCACTGGAAAGAAAGTCCCGTTTTCAGATATCAGTAGAGACAAGTATGTTCCTTTCATTTCTTGGAAATCACCCCAAAACAGGGTGAGTAAAAAAGAACTAAATGCAGACCTCACCTTCACGGAACAAAGAGGATTCTGTGAAGCCAGCCACGGTGCACTTCCAAAGGCTGCCAATTACCCTGATTGTCAGGTAGGGGGCTGGGAGGACCCTGAGAATACCCCTGCACCTACCTTATCTCTGACATAGACAGCGGAATAGGGGTCCCCAAAGCAGGAGGGCACCCTGTAAGGGAAAACCATAATTGTTTTGGAACATTTGTTGTTTGGAACAATTAAAACTGGATAGTTGGATTGGCAATGGGATCTTCTTGTCAGTTTGGCAAGAATAATGGAAGGGGGTGGATGGGGGGTTAGAGGAAGTAGGGAGACCTACAGATTTACACCCCAGGAAGCTGTCAGTAAACTAGAATGAAGAAGGGATGAGAGACTATGTTGTAAACAGCTTTGCAGATGTCATTCTCTCTCTCTCTCCCCTCCTCCCCCCCCCCCACCACATTGGGTCACAGGGAGCTTTACTGTCAATCAGTGAGAATTTCTCTACAGAGACACACAGCCCTGACTTCTCTGCATTGCCTCCCATGCTCTTCCTGCTCTAAGTGATCCACAACCAATAACTACATATAACAATAAAATATAATAATAGGGCCTCCCTGGTGGTGCAGCTGTTAGGCGCTGCACTGTGGAGCTGTCGGTAGTGGCGATGCGAGTTCGACGCCCGGGGAGATTCTCACATGGCACAGCAGACCTCTCCTGCCTCGCCCGCTGCTCCTCTCAGCAGTGTATTTCTGTCCATCTGCCTGTTCTGCTCCCCACTCTGTCTCTGGTGAACCCTCTCGCCGCCCCACGCCTCTGGTCTGTACCCCAGCTTGTATGCATAAATAAATAAATCTTTAAAAATATATATATAATAATAGTAAAGCAACCGGGATCATCTCACTATGCTATAGTAGAAATGTGCAGATTGTTGTTCTATGTAAAAAGAAATGAAAGACTTCAGGAAAATATTTCCCTACAGCTCTTATAAAATTTTTTTTGAGATACCATTGATTTATAACACAGTAATTTAGAAATATGGGGTCACAGCTCTTCAGATGTCTGTTACCACACTATACCCACTACCACGGCATCACAGCCCCCCACTAGAGCACACGGGCTCCCCCACACTTTGCTCTCCAATCTCCCCCCCTGGTATTCTTGATTCTACAGCTAGATTTCTAGGGTTTGTTACTGGTTTGTTTTTGTCTGGTTCTTTGGTTTTTGTCTTTCCCCTCTGTAGTCAACATATTAGTAAAACCACCTAATGCTTGTCTATCTCCTTCTGACTTGTTCCCCTCCAGCTCCGCCCACGTAGAACAGAGAGAGCGAGACCCCGGCAAGCAGGAGATGAGCGCAAAGGTCCTGGCAAAAGAATAAGCCACAAGTATGGCCTCCATTGAACTCCAGGTCTAAGGTTCAAACAAATGTGGTTTTAGATATAAAGAAACAAAATGTAATGCACTTAATAGAAATGTAATAATACCAATTGATCAAACTATGTTTATGTGGTATCATATGCAGAATATTATATGTATACCCTGTATAGTATATACATGTATAGTATAAAATGTAAGGACATATAATACATGTGCATATATATACACACATACACACATACAATCAAGACAAATACCAAAATCAAAATTTGAAGAACAACAGGGATGGAAGTTATGGGAAATTCTAGTATGCTGATCTTTTGTACCTGGAACTTAAAAGCTGCAAATTAAATTGTATAAAACAAGTAATAATGTAAAATTATATTTAGAAGTACAGTGCAAATAATAAACGGATTATAGGAGTAATCTAATCAATTAAATGATGGTAATGCAGAAGAGGAAAAAATACCTAAAGTGAAAACAAGAACCAACAATATTTTAGTTGCTCAGTCTCTCTAGATTCTCTCTAGGTAGGTAACCTCTAGATATAGATGCTCTAGAAAATACTCTCTAGATAGCTACTCTCTAGAAGAAACAGATAAGGGGAAGTTGTAAGTTCTGATCACACAGAAAATGCTAGAAAGGAAATATACACTACACACGACAGAGAAAGGGAAACAAAACAGATCATATTGTCAAAGTGAGAAACAAAGTAAGCAGCAGCAATAAATGGAGAAACGATAAAATTTTGACTTTTAGTCTTAGATTTTACCAGTAAATGTAAGGTGTATAAAAATGCAAAGGTTAAAAAGGAAGACCCTCCTGGACTGGATGACACAGCTCTACGCTTCGGAGTCCTAGATTATGCAAAGTGACAGCAAGACCACGTGGCTGGACAGAGGAGGGGTTGGGGCAGGTGGATGGTGATTGAGAATAAAAACGTGGGTGGGGGAATAATAAGCAGAAGCATGATCAGAGGAAATGGAGATTCTAATCTTAATACAAACAGAGTTGAAATCAGAGGGGAAAAAGAAGACTCTTTAGGGAACTTGAAAATTCTCAACCCACAATGACTATATAATAGGCATAAATAACTTTGCGTAAAAGACATACTGGCAAATTTCTTAAGACAAAACAATAGGAACTGCAAAAAGACTACATAGAGTCTCAGTAATACTAGATTCCAACTACTTCTCCTACGCATGACAACTATAGGCGATAAAATAAGTATGAAAATTAAAAACTAGAAAAAAATGAACGAGGGGAGACTGTGTTTAATTCTAGAATTGGGGGAAATGGGATAAGCCTTTAGAAGGCCTGTAGGGCATTCACAACTGACGGCTTATGAAGGCATGACTCCTTAGTCCATTTTAAGGATGCAGAAATAGGACAAGAAAACAGGAAACTAATCTTCATCAAAATTAAAGAAGATAAAGGGAAAGCAGAAAGTAAAATTAAAATATATAGAGATTAAAGGTGAAAATAAAATCCAAGATAACAGAAAATCTAGACAGTAATGCAATAAAATGATTATTAATGAGATTAAAACTATACATATTAGAATTGGCAAGGTTCAGTTAAGGTATTTAAAAGAAAATCTCATATGCATAAAACTAAAGCTCATAAAATGTGAAGAAAAAATAGCAAGAAGACAATGGATAACAAAAGAAATATAAATAAAATGAAAGAGGAGGGGTTCCCCAAATAAAAGGATTCATTAAAGAATTTAATAATACAAAACAGAAATGATTTCTAACTATAAAACTAGCTTGCAACAATGGCGTATATAAGCTACATAAGACATTGTTTAAAATGTCTTCAGTGTGTTAAATTTGAGTTTACAGTTCTTTATAAGGAGCAAGGAAATTTCGGACAAATAAAATAAAATTGGAAAGATAGGTTAGGGGAAGATGGAGAGAAAGCCGAAATACATTCAACCACCTTCTAAAAGAAGAACAAGATTACAAGTAGAGGATGTTTTAAAAATATTAGAAAGTATAAAGTAGCATTTTCTAGACATGATGAAATCTCAGATTAAGATAAAAATATGAAATACCAAGGTTGACTCAGGAAGAAATGAAACCCACGAAGATAGCAAAAATTGTGACTACAGCAGAATCGGTGATGAGAAATCTCCTTCTTTCCAAGGCAACAGCAAAAACCACTTAGAGATCTCCAGAATGTCAATGTATGAACACAAAGACGCAATTGTCTTTTAAAGCTGTTTTTGAGACAATAAAGTAGCAAAACTGGCATGATTCATTATGACGTGGTACCAATTTTGTACCAACAATTTTGTACCCAAACCAGATGAAGATAACAAAAGAAGCAAAATACATAGATAATCTATTTTATGAAATGTTTAAAATATAAAAACATGAACAAATTTAACCCACATTGAAATATAAGCACCCCATAGGATATTCGTGTTGAAAAAAAGTATTAAGTCAAACAATAAAGTTTGGACAAATGGACAAAGTGTTGAGATAAGTCACTTGCAAAGAGGAAAGCTGCTTGGTCCATAAGCATATGAGAATATTCCCAGCCACTCCATAACAGGGATCACAGAGGGGCAGACGCTAATCCTTCACTTACCAGATTGGCAAAATGAAATAAAAGGTGTGACACTACCATTTGCTGGAGGTGATGTGGAGAAATGACACTTGCTGAGGGGAAATCACAAGTTCTTTAACACACCTGCTGTTTTTATTCCATTCTGCATCGTCTGTCCTCTGATCCCTGTGGCTTAACAGATGGCCTAACCCCCTCAGGAATCCCCTTCTAAGACCCTCTCTCTCATCTCCCAGATGATACTTACATTTAGAAAGGTCCACCTGCAACTTATGTGCATGTCACACCTCTACCTCTAACCAGCCTGGCCATTGACATGATTCAAATACGATAATGGGGGCCTCCCTGGTGATGCAGGGGTTAAGTCTCAGCACTATCTAGCTGACTCCAGCCACTGCAACACAAGTTCAATCCCAGGCCGGGGAGCTTCCCACATGGCACAGCAGACCTCTCCTGTCTCGCCCGCTGCTCCCCTCAGCAGTGCATTTTAGTGGATCTGCCTGTTCTGCTCCCCACTGTCTCTGGTGAATCCTCTCCCCACCCACACCTCTGGTCTACACCCCAGCTCTTGCATGCGTAAAAAAATAAATCTTTCAAAAGTGATAATGGCACCTCACAAATTAATCTAAGGTGAGCATTTCCCTCTCCTGTTGTATTGACTTGTTTGTAATTTTGTGGAAGTCAGTTTGAAACACGAGCGAGCATCCTGGGATGTGTTACTGCAGGTGACGTGCAGACCTCCAACTCACAGCGACTGGTGGACAGTAAGTATCTCCCGGATACTCCCTTCTCCCAAGGAAGAGGGGATGAGTGGGGATCCCCCAAACCCTGTGGACACCTCAGTTTCAGCTGGTGTGGCTCTTAACTTTTATTTTATAACTGACCCACGTCGAAAGAGTTTTTCCACATTGAAATCAAAATGGGTGGGATCAGTTTTGTTTTATTTTAACTAGTTTTCCTTTACATGTGAGATTTCTGGCAAACAGCCTGAGAAGTCTGCTGCAATGAAATGCATTTAGTGTGGGGAAGGGAAATAAAAAATTTCGTCTTCTTTTTACATTTTTTTCCATGCCTGTAAACACTCCATTTCACCTGGCAGAAAAGTCGTTCGTGACGGAAGGCTCACAGCAGAGCAGGTTTGGGCCCAGAGGAAATGAAGGGTGCTCTTGTCTGTGCTGCCAGGCCAGTGAGTTCACGTGCACTAAGCCACTGATTGAGAGGATTTTGTCCCCAACAGCCTTTCCCCGAGGTGGCCAACACCAGGTAGGGCAGGTATGATTTAGAGGGCAAATCTCAGAGGACGAGGCATGATCTTTCTTCTCAGCAAACTCTGCTCTTGCCATCAATTTGTATCTGAGAATCCTTGCCAGGGAAATAAAATATGAACAGTCTACAGCTTCCTGTGCTATCTGCCCCTTCTGGTGAGCAACTGTCATGAATCCTTGGACCGCTGATTTTATCAGATGTATTTATAGGCTGGTGGTTAAAGCTGTATCAAAGTGTGATAGGGGTGAAGGAATGGGGAGCAGATTTTCTGCCTCAGTCACCCTCCAGGGCAGCAGAGAGAATAGCACAGGTGTGTCTGATCTCCCCACAGGGTTGATTATCTCCTGATAACCACATCCTCTGCAGCTCCCTCCCTGCTATTTGTTCCCAGGTTCAAATACAAAGAAGCGATTTAGATGATTGGATTGACTGACAAAAAACTGTCAGCCAGTCTGCACCCTGACATTCTAAAAGAGAATGTCTCCTTTCCCGCAGGTGAGGCTGCCAATAGGCCAGTGATAGCAAATGAACCGCTTCCGGGGTGAGGAAGCTCTTGCTGTAGCCTTTGTGTTTACACTGTGTGCCTCTTTTACAGGCAATTCAAAACCTGACGCTTAAGGCTTCCAGTGCTCTTCAGAGAGACAAAAGGCCATCAGCACCCTAGACAGACTGGGTCAATGGCCAGTGCTAAGTGGTGGGCTTGGGAAGGTCAGCTGAAATATCCAGATTGACCCTTCGTGGAACAATTGGAAACAGAGAGTCTGTCACATTCAGACCAAGACAAGGAACAGGCTAGAGCCTCGGGGTTGTAAGCAACAGAAGAGTTACTTGTGGGGTCATTTCTCACCTGACCTCCCAAATTGACTGATCAACAATATTCAATCTTGTTTATTTCAAAGCGAGAGATTTTGGTGATGCCTACATCCTATTTTTGGAAAGAGTACTTTAGAAAGATTGTTCGTGAGTCAAAGGCTCAGTGGTTTTTTTAGAACCCAAAATTAAATAGAGGATTATGGAGAAATGGATACTAATTCAAGTAAAGATAGTCTTCTATCTGACGTAAGAGGATGGTGGGAGTGGACTTCTAATTACAAGCCACCCTTAGGAGGTGAAGCTGTTTGTCACTTCCAGATTCTGTGTTCCCTCGAGGATACAAAGTCCTAAATGTTAAATAAAGGGTTTTCTTGCAAATAAATCTTACATTTTTTTCCCCAATACAACTGTTTCTAATCATTAAGAATTTTGGCTTTTTTCTTTAAAAAAAAAAGTCTGCAACTGTTTGGAAGACAGACGGTGTTAACTCTGTTCTAGGAGCTGCGATCACAACACTGAGCTGAGGTCTCTGCTCACCTCCTATTCTTGTCAGTGGAACTTTAGGGTGAGGTTAGGAGTAGCTCACGGACTCAGCATTGTGGATGGGACTTTTATGTAGGCAATTTTATGCAGCATCAAAATGTCCTCCCAGCAGACTCATTTCCTGGCAAGTTCATGGACACATAGGCAGTAACATAGTACTCTGGCACTCTGAAGCCAAGCTCTGCAAAATCTCAACCAAGCATGGGTGAAATCAACTAAGTGGATGTAATTAAAATGATGTAACAGGGTGATGGATGAGCCTAAAATGGATAGAGCCCTTGTACATGACATCTATCCAAATATCAGTTTTTTTTAATGGTTTCATGTCCAAGTTTTTTCTTTTTCTAAGGGGACCTTGCATTTTCTGTTTTTGCTACATCCTTGTTGACATCTTCCTTCAGATTGCTACCTAAGCTAAAGACTCAGTAAACACTGGCTAACACAGTATCAACTCATAATTCTACAAAGGAAACTAATTATTAAAATAACTAATAATACTAATTGCTATTGCCTATATTCCAATTTTGGAAAAAATATTTCAGAAAGCCTATTCATTGATCAAAAAAATTTCTTTTCCTCCAAACTGAGACATTTGTTTTTTTTTTTTTTTTCCCTTAGGTAATACAAAATAACAATAGCAAGAGGAAGAAATATTTAAAATATTCACTTACTAAGGCAAGATGAATTTAGAGATGGATTATAATATTAAGAGGAAAGCCTCTCCCCTAGTTGAAAGAAAGTTCAGCCAGAAAACATACATCATAAGAAAGCAACCTGGTTAGGAAGTAAGGAGCTACCCCAAAAGAAAATTCATCTTTGATAATAAAAGACTACCAGAAAAATTTTCCTTGTACTTAAAGCTAAAAAGATGCAACCTTAAATGTCCATTTAAGTTAAATTCGCTGTTACATGCCTAAGCGTGATGGGTAGGTTTTCGTCTGTTTATGGTACAAGAAGCAGAAAGGTATACATTCGTGTTACTGCATGAACGGGGCAGCTAAATATGGACAGCATATTTTTGTAATGAATATAAACAATTTTACAGTTTATCTTTCTAATTTTCCAGTAAGTCCAGTTTATTGATGGTAAAATGACTCGATGCAAATACATATTAAGTTTTCATTTATTTTTCCTGCTCAAGTCCTGAACACCTGAATGAAACATTTCATGAATGGAAAGTTAATCTACCCAGACTCAGATGCCTAAAACATTCTGAGAAATTGGACACTTGTCCGGATTCTGCCGACCACATTGTAGCATTGTGCAGAGAGGTTTGGATGGGGACTTGATCCCAAAGCTCAGAGCTTGATCCAGAATTGAAATCATCAGTGCTTTGCTTTTCATTTGGATGCATCAAAATCACTGACCCACTCAATTTTCACCCTGACCTTCAGGCACCGAGGTGCCCAAAATGACAGGACACAAAGCTTGTAAAAGTGAAATGATTATTTCTATTGATAGATGTTCTTACTGGCACCTGAAATGTGGTCATTGTAGAAATTCTGTGTCTCCAGAAAAGCATTTGCATATGACTGGATGTGCCCACCTCACAATAGTTGATACAATTTCTCTATTGGTGCTACTGGTCGAATTTTTTTTTTTTTTCCCTAAGCATACAAACAAGAGGCTGAGCTTAACACGGGTTTTAAAACTTTTCAATCCATTTGGTTTTGGTGAGCAACTCCATTCAAAACACTTTTTTTCCTGCTCAGATAATATAGAAAAAATTGTAGACATTCCTTGGAGGGGAAACAAGCAGGCAAGTTTAAAATGTTTAAGTTTGTAGATCGCCAATATGCGCATTGTATACAAAGAGCAGTCAGCACCAAGATGGCCGCTGTACTGCAACATACATTTGGATGGTTTAATCTCTGCCTCAGAAAAAAAGAATGTTACATAACGTGAGTTAAAGTGAAAAGTGTGATGAAAGAACAAAGCGATGATAATTTGAGAATTAAAGACAGTAACATGCATTGATGTTACTAACTGGACTTGTTTTGTAATTTATACTAAATGTTAGGTAGTCAATAGGAATATTTCAAGGATACAAAAAATGCTAATACAACCAGGACCCATTCCCCTACTCCACAGTTTGAGTCAGGACCTTATCATTGCTCTTTGGCAGTGGATTTTACATGAGGCTGAAAAGCAAATAAAATAGTATTTGACTAACGGATGTCACTAATTGAGAAAGGACACTGAATTATACTTCCTCTGATGCATGTGTTTCTAAGACTTTAAAAATAAGACAATCATCATAGAATTGGTTTTAGTAAAGCCTTTGTATCTCCATTGTAGAAATACACATCTTGAAAGTGTACAAAAAACAGGCCAAGAACAAGTGTTTTTACACTAATGCTTACCATAAAGTCAGAAACAATTTGTGTAATAATTGCCAGAAATCTATCACATGATTGTTCTTCACTGGGAATACTAACCACCAACATCCAAATGACACTCAACTCCTCTGTGCTTCACTCTGGGGTTTTCATACTGGAAATTTTCTATAACCTGTGTTCTGTCTCACCGCTTTTCCAGAAATCTGGTTCTGGGGTCACTTCTATATTTTTCTACAGGTAAAGATCCACATACAACAGCATGCTTTTTTTAATTTTAACTCTTTCTCCTTTTGGATTCTGTGCTAGACTCCGGCAGGAGAAATGTTTTCTTTCTTTCTTTCTTGGCATAACCACATTGATGTGGTTCCATCTGAATTTGCCTTGGGCTATGAGGGAGGAGACAGTATGGCATGACTGTAAATGAAGAAAAATAGGGAAAATTAAGCAAAGCATCCTGTTTACTTTCAGTTGGAAAGCTGAGGAGAACAACCTGCTAAGCCACAGCCTTGTTTTTGGACAGATTATGCATTTCTTTAGCAAAAAGGTGGTTTTTAAAAGCACCTTTTTGAAAAAATAATCACTGGACATGAAGAAAAAAAATGATCATTTTAGGGGCCATTCCTGGAATAGGCAGACCTCTTAATTTATTTTAACTGCTTGGGCAGGGATATTTCAAAGACACAGTCTTTGGATACGTTGGCACCAAGATTAAACTGGGCAATAGTTGCATCTTAAGTTCTTTCCTTGGGGAACATCAGCCATGACGGCGTCTACAGCCATTCTTGCAGTAGTCCTAAATATGAGTAACCCTTCAGATTATCCCGCCTCTGTAAACAGCTTGAAGTTATTACAGATGGGACAAAATATTTTGTGGGGCTATGTGGAAAGTTACAGTGGAAATGTTGTAAAATTATATGCAAACTCTATATGTAGTAAGTAGGTGGTCTCAGCTTGTGAAGATAAACGGGATGCTTGCCTGGCATTTATGCAGGGCAACTGGAATAGGCTGAATCTCAAGACAAAATGAAGAACTTAAAAGAAAACAAGAAAGGAGAATTGAGATCCATTAAGTTTGATTCAAAGGTCAAGTTTAGAGTCAAAGGGTGGGGACAATTTTGAGTCAAAGAGGGTCTTGATTGGTAGGATTTATGACTTGTAAGAATAACTATAAGTAAAATGGTAGTCCAAGATTAAAATATTAGCTTGATAAAGTCTCTGGAATATATTGACAGGCTAAGACATCATTGCATAGGAGATTTCACGCTGAATGGAGATTAACTGAGAATTAGATGAACATACCCTGTGTTGGGTTGTGAAATAGTCACTTATACTAACAGCACTTGGGTTGCACTAGGTGGCAGCATTACGGGATATTAGGGTGGGAGGGAACAAGGCACATCATTGAAAGAGTCAGAGAGAGAAATAAACACAGAAGAACGCCATGACGAGTCGTGGGAACAATTTATGGCTAGCATACCTAAGATACTCCCAGGGGATTACTAAAAACATTACGAGGAATAGTCAGGGACAGAGACAGGTAAGTACTTCTTTGATGCAATTCAACTTACCCCAACATTACATCCCATTCCATTGTTAGGGTCTTTGGAAGCAGATCAAATATGGGGTGATCTGAGCTTGTTTCTTGACTTGTCTAGTCAAAGACTTGTTGAAAAGTAAGAGTTTAACCAATCAGTGAATTGCTAATGTGGCAAGTACCTTGACTGATAAATCCTTGTGCGATTTGACAAAATGTAACTGCTATTTTGGTCTCACCTGATCAGATTTTATTGAGTCTTTACTCTTCTAAATCAAATATTTATTAAGAAAGTCTTATCTTAGATCCCTGGACTTTTCTTACTAGTCATAAAGCTTTATGATTGGCTTGCAAAGAGGCATGGGGAACAACTGTTACTAATGCTTAGTGAGGCTTCTTGCATGGGGTACAGTTGGTCTAGAAGACACTTAACAACCCTTTCCATCTCGGAACCCTCTCAAGTGTTATAACAGTTCTTCAGTCCTTAAGTAATAGTCTTAAAGTAAAACTCAGGTGAGTTCTTTAATTTCCAGCTAAATAGGTGGAATCAAAACTCAACCATAAATTCTAAAAGTTAGATACTAAAGCTGATGCTAGTTCAGTGGCCTTGGGCAGCCAACTTACATTCTCTTCATCTCATGAGACTCGTCTATGGACTGGAGATGTTTAAAGTTAAAATGAGAAGATAAGTGTAATTCCTCTTTGAAGAAGTTAACTACATTACAGTAGCCTACAGAAAATATTTTGAAATATCTATTTATTTATTGTAAATATTTATTTATTTATTTATTATTCATTTTCACTTTTTCTGTAGAAGAACTGGGGTGTAGGCCAGAGGTACAGGGAGTGAGAGGATTCACTAGAGACAGAGTGGGGAGCAGAACAGATGGATCCACTAAAACACACTGCTGAGGGGAGCAGCGGGAGAGTTAGCTCCCTGACTGGGACTGAAATCAGGCCTTAGTGATGATAGCGCTGAGACTTCACCCCAGCACCCCCAGGAAGGCCCTTTGTTCCTTTTAATGTCTCTACTCTAAAGACAGTAGACATATCTACTCTAAAATAAGACATGGTAAAAAAAAAAAAAATTTTCGGGGCCTCCCTGGTGGCGCAGAGGTTAAGCACTGCGCTGTAGAGCTGTTGGCAGCGGCGGCAACGCAAGTTCGACACCTGGCTGGGGAGATTACACATGGCCCAACAGACCTCTCCTCAGCAGTGCTCCCCTCAGCAGTGGATTTCCGTTGATCTACATGTTCTGCTCCCCACTCTGTCCCTGGTGAACCCTCTCACCACCCCACGCCTCTGGTCTGTACCCCAGCTTGTATGCAAAACTAAATAAATCTCTAAAAAAAAAAACTAAAAAAAAAAATCTGTCAGATCTACTTCCTGTGTAGAATGTCATGGAAACAAACTTATGATCTGAGAAGTGAGTGTTTGGATTCCCTCTCATTTAGGGCATGCTGACAAAAAGGAGTACATTCCGTAAGTTTTCAATAACCACCATGTGCCAGTTAAAGTCCAACCAGAAATGAGTGGACGGAGAAAACAATGGGGCAAAAGTGTTCTCTAGCTCCTATTCTCTCCAGGAACATTTCCCAGAACAATAAGATCGTTTTCTAAGGTATCAGAAACCAATCCTTAGAAGCAGAAAATTCACTAGAAGGACTGCGTACAAGAAAAACAAAATAAAAATCTCTTAATCATCTTGGCCTAGGATACAAATATAAGTGTACTTCTACATCTTCTTTGTTAATTTGTGTTTTCTGTCTTCAAGTAATTTACAGACAGTTCCAGGGCAACATAATTAATGTATGTTTAGTGATTTTCTTATGAATTGCATATAGAATAAAAACTATGTATTATAAAAAATTAATGAAACAAAATTTCAAAGAAGAAAATGAGATCATTGAAATGAATAGAATTTTTTTCAAGTTTCTTAAAATACGTGTGTGTGTGTGTGTGTGTGTGTGTGTGTGTGTGTGTGTGTGTGTAATCAGAGTATTTCTCTACAGTGATGATTGGTAGCATATTATGATATAATGGACTCTGGACTACAAATTTGCAGGCTGCTAACTAGATCTACTGCTCTGTCATTAACCAGAAGTGACCGGTGCAATTCCCACCAGGTCTTGGATGTCAGGTTGATCTTCTGTGAAAAAATAAATTCAGATGAAATACGTGAAATCTCCTTCAGATTAAAAATTACTGAGGGGCCTCCCTGGTGGCACAAAGGGTTAAGCACAGTGCTGTGGAGCTCTCAGCAGCTGCAGTGTGAGTTCGATGCTGGGCTGGGGAGATTCCCATGGCGCAGCAGACTTCTTCTGCCTTGCCTGCTGTTCCCCTCAAGAGTGTATTTCGGTAGATCTGCCTGTTCTGCTCGCTGCTCTGTCTCTGGTGAACCCTCTCGCTGCCCCATGCCTCTGGCCTGCACCCCAGCTTGTATGCATAAATAAGTAAATCTTTAAAAAATAATAATAATAATTACTAAAGACGGTGATGATGATGATGATGGTGATAGAAGTGGGTTAATATCACATGGTCTTGTGCAATATTACGCATGGGTAAAATAGAGAGAACTACTTTCACGTGTGAAGTCCTGACAAGCAAAATTAACCCCCCATACACTTAGGTGAGAAGAGACACAGAGATGGCACCACAGAACTTAAAGCGGTTACGTGTTAGAGCTCCCAGAGACCAGGATGGGCGAATCATTGCTTGAGATTTTTCACTGAGACAACTGTTCTGTAAATTCATTCACTTTCATCACATGGATTGAAACCCAGTTCCCACGCCAAGGGGAGAGCATACCCCACTCCCCCATCACCTTGCCTGCAGGTTGAAGCGATGGGCCCAGGAACCCAGAAGATTCACTCGTGAAGCTAGTGGCCACTACAAGTTCACCAGGCTCTGAGTCCGGGCGCGGAACAACTGCCATTCAAAAGTGCCTCAGCACCAAGATGGTTATCAAAATACCACATATGAGCATTTGAATATTTGCAACAGCCTTTTCCCCCCTGATATATTTATCTAATTCTATACTGATGATTCATCCCCTTAGGAATGAAATGACTAAAAATTCCATAAAGGGTTGGGTGTCTTTTATTTTGGGAATAGAATCCAAAGCCTGAAGCAAGAGAGCAGGCTCCCTGGAGATGCAGGTGGCATGAGGGGAACATGAGCGGAGGTGGATGCCTTAGGAGACTCACCTTCCCCTCTACAAGCTTCAGCACGGTGCTGTGTGAGAAGGTCCAGTGGGGAACTGGAAATCCCCAGTGTCTAACTCTCAGAAGTATTCTTTTGGCGTGCATGTTAGGTAACAGTAAAATCATATTAAGGAGAATCTTACTGTGAGAGTCTGGACTATCTCTCTTGTATCAGAACTCCATGAAAGAAAAGCTCTAACTCCAGAGAGCATCCAGTTTTCGCCAGTGCTAGCACGCATGCGCACGCTAGTTCACACACGCCCATGTGTGCACCTACATACACATCCACACACATAGCTCTTCACACAGGCACACACTAAGCCTCCAGATAGACTCAAACACAAGGGCACTAAGCAAAGGTGACCGGGGCGCCCTCCCAGTTGTTCTGGCTTTGTGTCAACGTTGGCTTTGTGCTACCCACCCACCTCCAGAATTTCCCCAAAATTTTCAATTCTAAATGGATCTATCCTTGCCTTTGTTTTTGCTTTAAAAACGCACTGCAGTTGCTCAGAGCTTGCCTTAGGACTGCTGGATTTGAGATGAGGGCTTCCTGGCAAAGAGGCGTCCAAGAGTGTACTCCAGGGAATGTGGAGTGTGGAGAGCACAGAGCTTCCAAAGCAAGAATGATGGGAGACGGTTAAACCCCCTGGCTTCACGTCTTCTGCTGACTGTTTGATGTCTTTTTGGAAAGATCTCTTCTGCTATTTATTTTTGCTTTAGGGTGTCATGTCAAAGAAACAGACTTACATATTTTCATCATCTAGAGAATATAAAACATTTAAATTCTAAGCATGACAAATTATTTTATCTGATATTTAAAAAATTATTTTTTAAAACATAGACTTTATATGGCCATATAGATTTCATTGGACTTAAAATAATTTGAAAATGGACATAAAATATCTCACTCCTGCCCTGTTCATATTCACCACGTCCTCAATACTTTCACATTGTAGCCACCCTATTTATTAGTTTTTTGTCTTCCTGTTCTTTTTATAGACAAGTAGCAGCAAATGCAAAGATATGTTTCATCTGTATTTTTATTTTACTCTGATAAGAACATTTAACATTAACTGTAACTTCCTAACAGATTTTTAAGTGAACAATTCAATATTGTACAGCAAATCCCTAGAACTTATTCATCTGGTTTAACTAAGATTTCATACATTGGCTAGCAACTCCTCATCTTCCTCTCCCCCTTCTAAGTGCTCACATCTCTTAGATGGCTATTAAAAAGAGAGAGAGAAACGACAAGTTTTGGTGAGGATATGTTGAACTAGGAACCCTTGACCACTGTTTTGGCGATGAAAAATGGTGCAGGGACTATGAAAATCAGTGTAAAAATTTTTCACAAAAATAAAAAATATAGGTCCTCCCTGGTGGTGTAAGGGGTTAATAAATCTCAGCTTATAAAGCTTGCAGCAGCCACTGCCCCACGAGTTTGATCCCTAGCCAGGGAGCTTTCCACATGGCACAGCCGACCTCTCCTGCCTCGCCTGCTGCTCCCCTCAGCAGTGTATTTCGGTCGATCTGCCTGTTCTGCTCCCCACTCTGTCTCTAGGGAGTCCTCTCATCTCCCGACACTTGTGGCCTACACCCCAGCTCTTGTATGCATAAATAAATAAATCTTTAAAATAAATGAATAAATATAAGTAAATAAAAAAATATACCCTACTATATAATCCACCAATCTTGGGCACTTACCCAAGAGAGTTGAGATGAAGGCCTCACGGAAATATTAGCCCCTCCAGGTCCACAGCCCCTACCACAATAGCCACATGGTGGAAACAACCAACAGCTCCACAGACAGATGAAGAAAATGTGAGATGCATGTGCAATGGGACATGAACCAGTCTTAAAAAATGGAAGTCCTACGTCTCCCTGGTGGCACAACAGGTTAAGTCACAACCTATGAAGCTATCCGCAGCCACTGCAGCACGAGTTCGATCCCTGGCCAGGGAGCTTCCCACAGGGCGCAGCAGACCTCTCCTGTCTCCCCGCTGCTCCCCTCAGCAGTGTATTTCAGTCAATCTGCCTGTTCTGCTCTCCACTCTGTCTCTGGTGAATCCTCTCACCCCCACACACACCTCTGGCCTACACCCCAGTTCTTGTATGCATAGACAAATCTTTTAAAAAATAAAAATAAATGGAAGTCCTGCAACATGCATCCGTCTGCATGAATTTTGAGGACATTGTGCTGAGTGCCTTAAGCCCATCACAGAACAAATACTGCAGGATGGCACTTACGTGAACTAAAAGAGTTAGATTCTAGAGCCACAGGGCAAAGAGATCTATATGAACTTCCTTTCTTACACAAATGGTAACATATGTGACATTTTTCTACTGCACCTTTTTGCTTTACATTTGGCAATATACCCAGATATTGTTCCAAACTGGGGCAGAGGGTATCTTCTTTTTTTCTCCCAGCTCTAGAGATGTGAGCTGGAAGAATTGTTCATTCAGCCAGTTCCCAGTAAATGGGACCATGTGCAATTTCTAGCTGTTTGCAATTAAAAGATGCCTATGCAGCGCCTCCCTGGTGGCGCAGCGGTTAAGTGCTGCGCTGTGCAGCTGTTGGCAGTGGCAACGCAAGTTCAACACCCGGCTGGGGAGATTCCCACATGGCAGAGCAGAACTCTCCTGCCTCGCCCGCTGCTCCCCTCAGCAGTGTATTTCCTTTGATCTACCTGTTCTGTTCCCCACTCTGCCTCTGGTGGACCTCTCACCGCGCAACGCCTCTGGCCTGTACCCCAGTTTGTATACATAAATAAACCTAGGGAAAAAAAAAAGATGCCTATACATAAGATACATTCTCTTAAGTGGTATTTCTGAGTCCGAGAAGTACATGAATTTGTGATTTATATAAAAATTTCCAATCGGTACAATGGTGAAGACAGTTTTAAGTATGGGAGATAATCAGTATCAGATTGTGTTCTCAGCACAGAGAATGACAACCCAGTGGAGTTTGATGCATATTTTACTGTTAACACAGAGCTAGTCACCAGAATGGTTTGGGGATCTTTTGAAATACAGATCTTTGATTCACCTTCTGGAATGTTTGAATATTTGGGTCCAGAAGGGGGTCCAGGGGTCTGTATCTATATCTCTTCAGGTGATTTCATTCTAGCTGCTGTTAAGATCTTTTTAGACAGATACTCACTATCTAGTCACTACAAACTAAAATGATGAATATCTCCCTATATTATTGTACCTAAAGAATGTATATATGTTTACAGCTTTTGACAATACTAATAATTTTTATAACTTGAATATTTTGGAGCCAATAAATATGCTCCCCATTATCAAATACTTTAATAAGTTTGTGGGTCCCAAGCACTCAGTACGAAAGAGTTCAGATTCCTATCTGAAAGACGCTGATTCAACCCTATTCATGGATATGACATTCCTGGTTGCAATATTTTTAAAACTCCATTTTTATTTATTTATGCATACAAGAACTGGGATATAGGCCAGAGGTGCAGGGGGTGAGAGGATTCACCAGAGACAGAGTGGGGAGCAGAACAGGCAGATCTACTGAAGCACACTGCTGAGGGAGCAGCGGGTGAGACAGGAGAGGTCTGCTGTGCCATTAGGGTCAGCTTCCTGGTCAGGGATCGAACTCGTGTTGCAGTGGCTGGCGATAGCTTGATAACACAGAGCCTTTAACCCCTGCACCACCAGGGAGGCCCATGGTTACAATATTTTTAATCCTTGTAGTACCTACCTATCAAATATGATACCAAGTATTTCAGATTCCTCATTTTATTCACTCTATTTTTATGGAAAACATTCCTATGCCTAGCCCCTCATCCCCAGCAAGTCACCTCTCAGAGCCCCGACTTTCATCACCAAATGCATAGGTGACTGGGGACCCTCATATTACAGGGGATTTGGCTGATATGAGGGAACCAACATTTAAAATTGATCTTGAGAGAAGTAATACTGTGGAATTTTATTAGCAGTGCCTAAAAGTCTGACATTCGGTAGTGAGTTATTTTAACTTTCTAAGTAAAGTGTTTAAATGGCAACCTGTGACAAATTTTGTGGGAATCTGACTTTGCAGAGATTTTTATTGTTATTGGCTGGAATTGGGCTAATCCATTGGAGAGGAAGTGATTGTTATGTCTGAACAGACATGCATTCCATTTCTACATGGGACAGATAGGGTTCCTCAGCAAATTTGCTACAGATTTAATCCCCAGTTGCCAGGACCATTTCAGCAAGAGGGGGACCACGTGAGAGTGGGTGGACAGAACTCACATCTCTTATTGGTCCTGGGTAGAGAGAGCTAAAACATACCCCCATGTAAGGGTGATTTGTTTGTCTGTCAAACCTGTATATGTGATCTTGCCCACATTTCTCCAAATTCTCATTTCATTTTGCAAAGATGTGCTTGAAAAGTCACCAGGTATACTAATCACAAGTTGTGCTGACAGATGCACTAGTGCTACGAGATAGCTAAGTGAAATACAAATCAAAGTCAGCCGCATAGTTAGTCTGATTTCCCTTTTTGTCTTTGCTCTTTTTATTTTAAAAGTGAATAAATGGTCCTCCCTGGTGACACAAGGGGTTAAGTCTCTTCATGATGAAGCTATCCACAGTTACTGCAGCATGAGTTCTATCCCCAGCCAGGGAGCTTCCCACATGGCGCAGCAGACCTCTACTGTCTCCCCGCTGCTCCCCTCAGCAGTGTACTTCAGTGGATCTGACTGTTCTGCTCCCCACTCTGTCTCTGGTGAATCCTCTCACCATCACCCCCCACCCCCACATCTCTGGCCTATATCCCAGCTCTTGTACGCATGAATAAATAAATCTTTAAAAAAATAAAAAATAAATGAAAAGGACTGCAGAGACCTATGACCTTGGTCCTGTGTTCACACTAGCATTAACGATTCAGAAATGAAGACATGCAAAAGTCAGGCGAGAAATGTGATCACAGTAGTCACAAGTTATGGGTCTCTTGCTAAGGGAACCTCACAGAGCGTGGAACATCCACAACTTGACCACTAATGCGTGACTGCGAAGAATAATCACTTCATCTTTTCATTGCGTGCATTTCATTTTATTTTTTTAAAGATTTATTTATGTATACATACAAGTTGGGGTACAGGCCAGAGGCATGGGGCGGCAAGAGGGTTCACCAGAGACAGAGTAGGGAGCAGAACAGGCAGATCAGAAATACACTGCTGAGGGGAGCAGCGGGCGAGGCAGGAGAGGTCTGCCGCGCCATGTGGGATTCTCCCCGGCCGGGTGTCGAACTCGCGTCGCTGCTGGCGACAACTCCACAGCGCAGCGCTTAACCGCTGCGCCACCAGGGAGGCCCCCATTGTGTGCATTTTAACCAAGAAAGTGAGCGGTTTCATCAAGGAATTCTCTAAGTGCTGGCACATTTATTTTCATAAATCAGTTGGTTCATTGCTTCCAAAAGAGGCACCCGAGAACATGGTGCAATCACAGTTCCCTCCTTTATAAAGTATTTGTGAAGATAAGCAGCGATTTCTCTATCAGAAATCATTTCTAGAAAGTTGAGAAATGGCACAGAATACACAAAATTCTAGTATTTTCATGAATCACCACACATCCATCAAATAGCAGCAAATGACAGATATTGGTAAAGAGCCTACTATGTGGAATGTCTTCTGGATATTGAGTTATGTCTTGCAGAAGAATCAAGTTACTGTGTCTCCTTCATCATATTTCCAGTCAAGCACAGTTCTGTTCTAGGAGAAACTTGGGGGAATGCAGAAAGCCAGGTAAATTTTGCAAGCAGGCATGTAGGGGTACATTGGATGGAAACTTTTAAAATTCCATACAGTTTATTCAGGCAGAACTAGCAATTTTAAAATGAACAGTGACAGATCAATTTTTAATGGTAACTCTATTAGTTTTCTCTATTATGAATACTACTTTTTAGCAGACCATGAAAATTATGTTGACATTTGAAAAGCATGTGATTAATTGTAGCAGAACAAACATTCTGAGTGCAGTATCCATCTAGGAAGGTGACAGCTAGCCTGGTCCTGATCAGAACGAGTGGGGCTGGCACCTACAGTACGTCCCTTTTTTCTTGATCTACTCAGAGCTGAAGGTGGTAGATGTGCCAGTGATGGACTGATATACATCGGAGTCACGCTGGTTTTTGGAGATGCAGTTCTGAAAGCGCAGAGATTGATTCAACGAAAATCAGAGCACATTTCAGAAGTGAAACCAAAACTCCTTACCATGCTGAGTTGGAAGAGGGGCCCAAAGGGTCAAATGATGTTTACAGGTTATACTTTCCAGAATTCTCCCAATTTTGCTGAAGGAGCTGTGCTGGGACCTGACAAAGCCATCACTGTGTATCAAAGCCCACACGTGAAAATATGAATTTTAAATCAGCACGGAGATGGCATCTCAAGTTTGATTTTTAAACAGAGATTTAGGCGGAAAATAGCGCAATGGGCTTCGTCCTGTCAACTGTTCGGCCGCGAGAAGTGGGGGTGTCGCCAGGGAGGGGCAGATCTGGCTTCCAGTTTTGTAGGTCATGCAGCTGCCTCATTTTTCTTTGCCATTCTCATCACTTCTCCACCGGATCACTGGGGACATGGGACACAACCAGGAAGCTGAACATACTGACCAAGCCATCAGGAGTCAAACTGAAAATGATGTACTTAGAAGTGCATGCCCAAACCACCTAAGTGAAATGATCTGGAATATACAAGGTTTGTAAAATCCACATTGGACTCTGTTATTTCAGAAGAGAGAGGAAGACTGGGACAATTATTTGATGAAAAAGGAAAACTCTGAGGGAAAAATCAAGTTAGAACCTGGAGCTGACTCAACCCCCAAATTAGCTGGCTCTGTAAGGACTGCAATTTCTGGGAAGCTGCCTTGTCTCTGAAATTGAGGGCATTGACAATATTTGCTTCAAGCTGGGCCATCAGAAAGCACTGGGCATTAAAGAAGAAGGAATAGGTGAGGGCAGATTCAGCTTGTAAGGGCGCTAACCTGGGTGGTTCTGTTTTATCAGCAATGTAATCAGGCAGACAGTAGAGACGGGGACTTTCCTACTTTTTTAGCAGTGATGGGAACTGTTGTAGCTTCAGTCTACAGGCCTAGGAGATTTGTACTTAGGAGCAACTATTTTCTACAGGATAATGAAGCACCTATTGAAGAAAAAAATAGTGGGCTATAATGTTGGTTTCAGCTAAATGCTATCATATCAATATGTCCCAATTCTAGAAAGACATTTTAAAATATATTTTCATCAACTGTTATCCCTTCTATTCTTCAAACACTCCCTAGATTGATATGAAAAAGCAAGGAAGCATCTACTGACGTCAACTGATTTTGCTAGAAAGTGAATGGCTGGGTTAATAAGATCCTAAAAAATAACAGGATCTCCAGAAGCAAAAAGAGAAAAAATATTTTAATGTCTCTATCTCATTATGAAACCATGCTTTATGTATGTGAATCATTATTTATATTTTGTTGACTCCTAATTTGGTACAAAATAGTCCATTGTCATGTAAGTGAGGATTTACATACTGATGCTTAACTTTTTAAGGGAAAGGAATTTTGAAATGGTGAGGACGATAGCTTGGTGACTATATATGGGATAAACTTAGAGTCCTTTATTAATATATATATATATATATATAATTGAGGTTTTCAATTTATTTTAAACATTTATTTTGTAATGTCTGCCCTCTCTAAGAGGGAGCAGAAACCTGGAAAGATGGAGAAATGTGAATTGTTGAGCTGCCCATGTTTGTGTGGCTTTCTTTCACGGGGTACTGGAGACTTACATCTGTCTTTTGTGTTCCTTCTACCCTGCAATGTGCCTAATTAATTTTTCATTGATATCTGTGAACTGTATGGAATTGGAGGAAGACATATAAATTGCTTCTGGAAAATTCTGAGCCACTATTTCTTGTAGCACAGCTCCTGAAGTAGTTGCTTTTTTATTTTTTTAATCCCCTGGGTGTTCTATAATATGATACTGAGAATTCCTTAGTGGGCCTCGGATTCCTTCCCGCTCATTTCTGTGGAAAATCGTTGTGGGCTGCTTTGTGGGAGAACATCCCAGAACAATGCCGGTGGACTAAGCCCAGGGACGCTACACCAGTGGCTGCCGGCCTTGACAGTAATTTTGTAAATTGTTTGGTTTGGGGATTCTTGAAAAATGAAAATAATGTCAATTTTAATTTCAAGCCTGTGAAATTCTAAGGATTTCCTGTGTGGTTCGATCAGAGAAGTTTCTTGTTTGTTTGTTTGTTTGTTTGGTTGTTTGGGTCCGGCAAAAATCCTGTCAAATGGAAGCCAGTCTCCTCGGTCCCGTTTTCCCAGCTTCTGAACTTGCTGTCCCTCAAAGATGCAGTTTACGTGGCGTCTCAGCTTGAACGCTCGGCTCGGCACTGTCTTCAGAGGTGCCAGACAAACCCATGTTGCAGGTGGGGGGTCTGATAACTGCCCCCCAGGCTTCCAAAGCATGGACTTCAGTTTCCATCTTGTTTCCAAAACCAGACAATTTTCTTCTGCAGTTTGCAAGTTCAGTTATTCATAAGTAAAGAAATACACATATAAGTCAATCCATAGTGATTTTTGTCATAGTCATCCAGAATTTAGGGGTCCTTAGCACAGGGGATGTTTTAGAGGATTATAATTTGATCTTTTACCTGTGACAGGTGTGATTATTTTTTAAAGATTTATTTATTTATGCATACAAGCTGGGGTGCAGGCCAGAGGTGTCAGGGTTGTGGGGGGGCGGTGAGAAGATTCACCAGAGACAGTGGGGAGCAGAACAGACAGATTGACTGAAGTACACTGCTGAGGGGAGCAGCCGGAGAAGCAGGAGGGGTCTGCTGTGCTATGTGGAAGCTCCCTGTGTGGGGATTGAACCCCTGCTGCAGTGCTCGGGATAGCTTTATAGTGCTGCGACTTAACCCGCTGCGCCACCAGAGAGGCCTGACCAGCGTGATTTTTAGAGAACAGTGTCCTTGACCTTAACTTCTGGGCAATAAATAAAGGCCCCCCTGGGTTGAAAAACTCCCACACCCCCCGACAACATTTCTCAATCTAAGTCCTCCCATCTGGTCTCTGACCTCCGGAGGCCTGCAGCGGCGGTCCGGGCTGAGGCAGTGCCTGCCGTCTTCCAGGGCCGCGCTTCTTGCAAGCTATTTTTCTCTTCCTCTAAGGTCAGGCTGCCATGTTCTGCCCTCTCCCCAATGCTTTTCACACATCCTGTCCCTGGAGAAAAGTGAGCGTCAGCCTGGACAAACATAGCTGAGATGTCCGAGGCTGCTTACACAGGATGGCAACAGATGGCAACATTTTATCGTTACTCCACAGCCAGGGACCTTCCTCTGCGGCCTGGGGGGGCAGGGGGAGTCGGCCGTTTGGTGTGTCACGTCACCGAAGCTTCACCCCCCATTAGCTGTGCTGTTGTTTGTGATTGTTAAGCTGTGTGCCTCCCCGTGTGTCACATTCTTGATTTGGATGAGGGTCCATTAGCAAGGAGCATCTGAGCGGGTGAGTCATAGAGGCCCTCGCCTTGGAAAAATAAACACTGCACGTTGGGCCAAGATGAGAGGCACTGGCCGGTGGCGAACTGGAGGGTGTTTCATGTAAAAGCTGTTTCTGTGCTTCATCAAGGTCTCCCCAGGCCCATCAATGCACTAGAAACGCATCTCACGGTTGCCCAGCGGTTCCTCACCACAGAGAGGGCTGCGCGCCCCGTGGCCGGCGTGGGTGGGGCTGGGTCCGCCCCGCAAGGGGAAATGAGCTGATGTTTCAAAATCTCTGGAGCCCTTCACGAAGTCCACCTTGTGATGGCCCGCCACGTCATTTTCCATTTTCAGATACATTTTCTGATGTCTTTGGGAGCTCCTTTTTCTCTGCCCCCTTGCCTCTTTCTTCACCAAATTCTCCGCCTCCCCGTGTCACCCCTCTTTGGGCTCTGTCTCCTGCTAAGGTGCGCACGCACCCCTGGACGTGAGCAGCACAACCCAGCAGCAGCGATGTGGTTCTTCGAAGCTGGCACAGAGGGGACCCGCAGCCTTGCCAGCACCACCTCCCCAGGGGGCTGAATTTTAAACAGAACTCCCTCCAGCCACCATCCAGGGAACTGTTGCCAGCATTCTAATTGTAAGTCACCTAATAGTTAAAAACTGGCCCGAGACTAAAGCAAGTCGGGCAAATCTGTGTTCCAGGGTGCGTTTAGGGAACGTTTTTAGAGTTTCGCTCCATACATGCAACTTTTGAGGCTGTTATTTCAATCCTTGATCCCCTTAGCAATCTGGCACATTGACTGTATTTCTCTTTTCTAGCCTTTTTTCTTTCTCTTTTTTGGAAGTGAACGTCTGGCATTTCTTCCAGGAAGGAAGGAGCAGGAGCCTGCAGCGCCGGCGGGGAGGCATCACTGTAGACCCTCTACCCCACTCCGCACTGGGTCGTGACCACGTAGTCAAACAACCAAAGGTCAGAGGGGAGACAGCAGATGGGGGCCGCGGGGCCCAGGTCCCACACCTTCTTTCAAAACCCGTCTCAGAAAGCAGGTTTCTGTGAAAGCAGATTTCCGAGGGGAGTGCTTTTCTAAACACTCCCCTCCTTTCTCTGGCCTGCGACGGGGTTTTGTGTGGGCGCCTTGGCCATCGAACAAGCTTTTATTGAATATCCCCCTTGTTGTTATACTAATCCACGCTGATATAAACCATGCTCCATAAAGTGCCCGACACTCAGCCACCGGGCAGCACCGCGGGGCAGGCGCGAGCTGAAGCTTTTTGGGCCATAAAGCAAGGCCGCCAGCAACACGGCTGCCATTTATTTCCCCATAATGTGCTTTCTCTCCTTCTCTCTCTAGGCAGATTTTCCTCGTGTTGAAAGGCAACCTCTGGTCAAAAGTCAGCAAGCAAAGTTGTAGAAAGCTTTGATAGTCAGTGAAGTGAATCATGGGCCCACATGGCGGAGGCGGCATCCATGGAGCCTCTAGCTGGGGGACCTCCCTCCAAGAGCGACTTCTGGTCATCCGTCAAAGGGGCCCCCAACGAGTTTTGCACAGCCAATGGTTTCACCAGCTCCATGGTGCCTGGTCCCAAGTTGCCCTTTTCCACAGGTTTTGCTAAAGCAAATAGCAGACGGTATTTACTGGGTGTGATGCTTTCAATCACATTAATCTAGCCAGTAAAAAAATTTATGACCAATAAAAATTCCACCATGACATGGCTGATTGGAGGGGAGGCTGCAGGATGGAAATTCAAACGCGCCTCTGCCTTCAGCTAGACTGTCCCCAGCCTTGGAAGGAAGTCTGAGTCGGGGAAGAGAAAGACAGAAAAATCTCTGGGGTTGTTAAAACTAACTCAAGGGTAGATGGATAAAACTCTTAAATCGTTTAATAAGTCCAAGCTCTGGAGGGTGATTGACTGAGCACCTACTTGCAACGGCTTCTAGGGGCAAGTATTCATAGAGTCTTGCTCTCGCTAGCATATGACCCTGGGTTACTTCTCATCCTATTATTGCATTTGCTTATCCTAAAATAAATATTTTTAAATGCAATGCTTAGAAATGAGCTCGAGGGGTGCATGGGTGGGGACGCTCCATCTGATTCGGAGTAGGGGGGAAGGCAGTCTCCCTTCGCTGTCTTTCTCTTGGCGCATTCAGACGTGGTTTACACAGACCCAGAAGGGCAGTGACTAAGCTCCTGCAACATGTGTGACTCACACCTTCTTTCCCATCCTTGGTGACAGTGTTCAGACTGGTTCCCAAACACACATTCTCTACATCCTACTGTCCCGTGAATTCTCCCTTGAGTGGGCAGCTGATCCAATTATTTGTTAATGCTCCAGGACCACACATGGCAATGAGGATGTTATTTTAATGAATTTATATTGGAAGTGCTGTCCCTGGGAGGGAACACTCGATTAGCTAGCTGTGGCTTCAGTATCAGGTCGCTTATCGAATTCCCACTATCCCATTCCTTCTCAGTCATACAATCCCATGTTTAATCTGCGTGGCAGTGTGCCCAGCCAGAAGGTTTTATTTGCAAAATTCCTTGCTACTAAGGGTGGTCAATAAGTTATAATGTTAAGTTCATAAGTGGGACTTTTGCCAGACTATGAGGGAGGCAGGTAGAGTTGGCATTTGCCCTTTTGCCCTTCTCAAACTTCTAGTTCCTGCCTAGGGTGAAAACCCAGAGGCTGGCATCCCAGGGGTCATCTTGTAGTGTGAGCAGAACTTGTGAGTGTGGAAAACTCCTGCTTTTAGCATGGAGGAGTAGAGAGAGCAAAGGAAAGAAGGGTGGGTCTCACGATTTGATCGTATGATTTGGACTCTAGGCTGCTTGCTTTGGAGACAAAAAGAAGATTCTGTTCTTGAAGTGACTATGATGTCCACTCTGAGAGCTGGATTCCTACTCAGAGTCAAAGCCCTAAAGATCTGAAAGGTCTCTCCAGAAGCTACTTTTCCACACACCCCTGCCCTCAACAAATGAGCTCTCAAATCTCCCAAATGGACTGGCGATCTTAATTTTACTTATTTATTTTCTAGAAATAGGCAATTTCCTCCAAGCACTTTGCACACAATCTCTTATGAATAAGGCACGCTTAAAAATGTTTGCTGAAATATGACTGACAGCACAAGCACTACATCCATCCTGGTTTTATAGCTGGAAAGGCCATGCTTTTGAAATTCACTTACAGCAACATGACATTAGCAAGTTACTTAGACTGACCCTCAACGTTTGTAACTTAAAATGAGTAAAACGATAACAACCTGGTAAAACTATTGACAAGATGGCAAAACATCCATCTCAGATGCTTCAGAAATTCCATTATCTTCTGCATTCAACTTCTCAGTCCGAAATTCTACACCTTGAGTATTTTTGGTTTATGTTCTCTTAATTCATCCTTGGAGACGTATACAAAAATCCTTCTGCTCACAGATATTTCCTCAACCATTGCATTTACTCATCCCTGCTGGGTCAATCATCTAGATCAATTAAGCTCCACACTCTATCACTGTCCATGGAGAGGTATGCATGCACAAATTGAGAAGCAAAACCCAAACAAAATCCACTCACTCAGCCTGCCTTCACCAGCTAGCACTATATCAAGCAAGGTACAATAAATAAAAACACATTATCAAATAAAAATTGCTCAAAATGATTCAAAATGATTGCTCAAGATGAGTCAATTCATTCCAAGTCTTACAGCAAATTTCCCTCTCACACTCATATTCTTAGGTAATGTCCGTCATCTTTTCAGTCAACGTGAGATTGTCTCTACTGATATGGACGTCAGGGGTACCAGTAGAATCAAATGTTCAGAAGATCTGTCTGAAATCATATGCCATTCACAAATGAAGCAGCACTTTTCACCTTTCTTTAATATAAAGAGCATCATCCAGCACTTAGTCTTAAAGGGCAAAACACAGATTGAGACAGACCCTGTGACTATGGATGAATTGTTTGACATCGATGGTAGATACTCCAGAGGGTGGTTGGAAGGATTAACTGAGACAATGCACATAGAGAATTTAGCATAATGCCTGACATCTGGCGATTACATCCCAATTATCACACTTAGTACTGGGAGCAGCGATGGTTTATGGTAAATATAAACCTTCACCCACCCCATCATCCTCCTTGCAATGAAGGCGTATTTTCAGGACTTAACACAAAAAGTTGATTCAAAGTTCCTTGCTTCTTGTCTCTGGTGGTTTCACAATGATTTCTTTTAGAGAGAGATGAACCAATGAGGTAATGAATTGAGGTTTATAAAACTAGGGACTGAGATCTGTTTAAATTAGAATTTGTGAAATTCCTTTTTTATTACCCTTAGGCATTATTTGGTTGAAGGGTAGTCTCAGTAAACAGATCTGAATTTGAAACCCAATCTCGCTTTTTAGTCACTATGTGACCTTGACGTGGGCAAGCCTATTAACCTCCCTAAGTTTTAATAAGAATGCCTACCCGTCCCAATTTTAGGAAAACTGCATGAATTTACATTGGTCAAGTACCACAAAAGTCTGCACCAAGGTGGGCACACAGGACGCATAGCTTTCTTTCTCTAGTCATGTGCTTGCTTTCATGTCTTTGTCCACTAATAAAGTTCTTGTCTCTACCAGGAAGAATTAAAAGGTGTTTCTGATGGGGAAGTCAAGGATCTGGTGGATTAAGACGGAAGGGAAGAAGGGAGAGAAGAAGGAAAATCGCCAAGAAGCACTGAAAACACAAACACTGAAATATTCTGCTTTGTTTACATTACCTTGCCAGCCCTGCTGTTGCTTTCAACCTGGCACCTCACTGCTGTCTGGAGGTAGTGCTGGAAACACCACACCCAGGCCTGGGATCCCATCACAAACACCACCTCTTACAATAACAATCCCTGGCCCCTTAGCTTTGCATTTCTTAAACCCCTGACACAGGAAATCATCAGGGACAATGCATCAAATTAACCAAAATGATCTATACTAAATATTGTCAACCCTATGACTTGGAATATTTGGAATCAAGGTAGCCCACCTCCGTTACCTCTAAGATAATTTTGCAAGTGCTTATCTGCTTTATTTCAAAAGACAACAGAAATGGTTCTACATACCTAGGGAATTTCATTTTCCCTTTGATCGGAGAATAGGGTATAAGCCTTGTTTTCGTACAAGGAAGGAAGTGTCTACCTAGAAGAGCAAATATACATTTATTGCTGATTGTTCATACTCAGAACCATCCCTCTGTTGCTCCTGACCTAGAAACCCTACAGGCATTTCTGAGGTTGAAATTAAGTCTCTTCTCTGGAGCCCTGACATTGCTTTTTGGGTGTTGCCTAAAATTCAGTGGCCCAGTACGCAACTGAGAAAATTGCCTAAACCTACTTCTGGAATGGGAACTCAGGATCCAAATGCTCATTAGTGCGTAAGACAATTGCCTTAATATCACCATCTAAGAATGTTAAATCAACTCTGATTATTGGGTGTTGACAAGGGTGGTCCATTAAATTCTCAGCAACTTAGCAGAACACTGGGGTTACTTTCTCCCTCTATATCACCTTGGCCAGAACCTTAGTCTCCATAGGGTCAATGTAGCCAGAAATACTGTGTAAAACCTTTGGTGTTGCTAAGTCATCGTGACCTGCTCTTGGAAAATGCCATTCTCCAGAGCCGATTTGTCATATTCAAGATATAATAAGATACTGATTCCAGGAGATGAAAGTTCCTTATAGAGAAAAAAAGATCAAAACCACAGAGGGCTGTGCTAGCAGGAAGCAGACGCCAGAGATCATTTTGGCCATTGGGCTAGAAAGGTTTGTTCAACCACTGCTGGGATCTCCAGCTCACCTGAATTTCCCCATCACCACTGTGACTATAGTTCATTCTCTATACACCCCTCCAAGTCCAAATGAAGCTAAACAGTCAGCCATTCCCATGCTTTGCATGGTTTGGGGGCATAAATGACTACATATCTTACTATTTTCATCGAAACCATGGTTTGGCCTACATGTAGTGAAAGGTTTGCAAACATCAGCGAAACTCTAGACTCCCTGGCCCTGGCATTGGGCTGGCTGCAGAGGTTTCCCACAGCTGTGGTGGCAATACCCAGATGAGGGAATATTTTCACTTTCTAAGCAGGTCCTAGCTGGCAGAACTTTGAGAAGCAGGAGTAGAGGAGAAGTCAAAGGTGAGAGAGACCGAGCAGGTGGGGGTGGGGAGAGAGAGAGAGAGAGAGAGAGAGAGAGAGAGTGTTGTGGCATAATAAATATATTTTGATTCCAAAAATACAATGTATGAATTTCTGAAAATTTATGTCAAAACTAACTAATAGCTACGAACAACCAATCCTATAAGAGCACTGAGATTTTCTGGGGGGAAAAAAAATGGCAGTTGCTTTTGCCACATCTGGGATTGCAACCATATATGGGCCAGAGTGCCAGGGAAATGAGCAGAACATTTTTGCCATGAATAATGGGAAACAGGAGAAAAGTCTTTGGCATTTTCTTTACTATTGGATATCAATGGATCTCTCAAAGCACTGATTTCTGTGTAGGCAACATGGAAGAAGGTGCCAAGGAATGGATTTGGTTTGGAGACGCTTGAAAGGTCCCCCAAGGCTATGCTTGGATGGTGCCTGCAAACTCTCTTTACTCTCATCAGCATTAAAGCAGAGGTCTCTCTTAGCTTAAACAGAATCAAAAGGGCAGGAAAAAGAGCAAGAGAGTCAACCCTCTCCTTTTTGCTGCTTCTGCCCATTTCAATAATTAAAATGATTGAAAAAAGCTCCTAGCTTAGCTCCAAGTCTTCACAGTGCTTGTAAGAGTAAGCAAATAGTCTCTTTATTTGATTATTTGCTAATCATCTTTTAATAACTGATTCTAGAGTAGAAGTTTATGGAAAGTGTTGAAGATGCAGATTACATGGATGGTGGAGGTGCCGGATAAGTTCAGATGCCCTGTATTCCTATTTTCTAAGCCTGGAACCCTGAGGTAAGGAGCTGTTATTGAGTTAGGAGACATTTGAGAAAGCAATTGAAACGGGAAGGGCTGACCCCTGGAACAGTTGGATTGAATCCCAAAGGTTTTGTTCAATTTAACACACACACACACACACACACACACACACACACACACACTCCTTGTTTCTTCAATTTTTTCCATCACCCTTTGGACCCATAATAGACTCTCTAAAAATCGAATTGATTGATTCATCAATAGATTAAAAGAAAAAAGCTAAGACTAAGCCAAGGTAAATAAGACCTTGGGTTTGAATGTTTTATTTCATAGGCCAGATTTGGACACACACTTTACCATTTGGGGCACATACCTTTGAAATTGTAAAATATAAGTTATTTGAAAACTCAGGTAATGTTTAAAGTTCCACCTTGCTCTCAGGTTATTTTGCATGCTTATATCTTAATGGACTCCACAAATCAGCTTTTCATTTTTCTGGGTGAATATGGCTGATACTTACAAATGAGTATCATGTACCCACCCCCACAAGCTCTTCTGGAGCCAAAACCCCAAGCTATAAATACAGAACACCACTGTTAGGAGCCCCCCCTTTCCCATTTTTTTCCACCCCAGCATGTAATGGATTTCTCTTTTCACAGTGTTAAAATGATCAGTAAATCACTGGGTCACCTATTGATATGAAAGTTATTTCATTTGAAATCATTATTGTTTTAACAAATTGCAAAAGAAAAATACAAAAGCGCAAATAAATCAAGAAAAAATTACAACAGGTTTTTACGAAATATGGGTGGAGTGGAAAAAGTGATCTTGGCTTAATTAACCACACTTAGTCATGAGATGCAGGAAGCAGAGGTTTTAAAAAGTCCAATTGGGGCTGTGTTTTATATATAGATATACATACACACACACATTTCACTGTGTAAATTTCCATCACATCATTCTGTGCTGGGTTACCATGAAAAAAGCTGCTGAATCTTGACCTTTGTCTGAAATGTTAAAATCTCATTCTCTTTTGGGAGGCCCAAATATCAGGGGATATTTTCTCTACATAGTCATGATGAGATACTCAAAATTGAGGTGTATATTGCCCAAGGAGAGATGGGTTTGATTATCTGATAAATCTGGATTTCCTTTCTATCAGTAACATCTTTTTTCCTCTATTTGCTGACTCATACCATTACCTGTGCTTTCAATCTCCTAATCCCTACAATCCCCTGTGTTTCTAAGCGTCAGTAATTCCTACTGTATGACACAATGAATCCTCCCATCATTGTGCCTCTAAACATCTCCTTCCTGATTAAACAGTGACAGTGTACTTTAACCCTTGGATATTGAATTCCTTGTACTATTTGATGGCTTCTCATGCATGCATCTCATTCTCCAAATTACTTAGTATATCCCCAGAACAGATATTTGGCCACCAGTAGCCATCCGTGCAGTGAGATTTCTTGGTGATCCTGATGTTATTATTTTAACTGATTTATGGAAACCAGTCACACAATAGTATGAAGTGAGAAAAAGCCTGAGGGGTTAAAGAAGGGTGAGCATTGTATCAGGGTTCTGTAGAGAAATGACACTACAATATATATGCACATTACATACACACAGGGGTGGCTGGCTGGATGGACAGATTTAGAGATAGATTTAGATAGATATTTAGAGATAGATTTAGATAAATAGCCATATCAATATAAATAGGTATATATATGGGATGAAACTGGCTTCAGAAAATCAGGAAAATATGCCATGTTTATAAAGCTAAAAGCTAATATATAACATTTAACAGTATTTTTGTCTGAAAAATTAGTCGAACATTTTTTGGCAACATTGATAATGCAATTGGCATCTCTGTTATCTGTTGAATGGCTTCCTTAATTTAGTCTGCATTGCTTCATTAATCATGAGGAAAGAGAGTATTCATGAATTTAGCTACCACGGAGAGCAGTACTGTCATCATAATAAAATGACTGTGACATCTGTACAAATAGTTTCATAGGACGGTTTTATGAACATCACTGTTAACACACCTGGAGAGCTCTAACCTGACACAAATGGGCAATATTTTCAAACTCCACGGTCAAGCTTAAACCATGACCCCAGACATCTCACCAGTGATTTTGATCACAGACATGGAACTGAGAAACAATCAGCAAATGAATTGCTGTCTTTGCAGGAAGGAAAGGACATTGAGGATAACTAGTATTTGAAAGTGGAAGGAAGAGGTAAGAATAGTCCAGTGATTGGGAAATTGTAAATAATATTTTTCCAATGGCATTAGACTACTGATTTTGGAGAATCGATGTCAGAATGAAAGGGCTGTTGATGAAAACAAATCTTGCCTTCTTTAAGATTTACCTGCTGTTGATCAAGAGGTAGTTTTGCTGTTGTTTATCTCTGAGTTCCCAGAAAAACACAATCCCTGTTAAACTGGCTGCTTGTGTAGGTTCCAAGATGGAGACTATCTTTTTCCAATAGAATCCTTGTTAACCAAGGAATCACATCCAAGGTAAATGGACAAACTGCATAAAACTAGTCAGCTTTCAAGAATAGATGAGGAATCACCTAGCACTGACTTTGGGATAATTGAGATGACATAATAAACAAACATAAATAAGCTTAACTTTTATAAGTCTGACGTAGTGTCTTTTCTCCCAGGGGTTTCTGAGCAAAACTCAACAACTTGAGGAAAATACTAAGACTTGTCTCTTTGTCCATGCATTGAAAATAATGGTTTCTAAAATCTGATGTTAATTTTTTTCTAGTCCAATTAACTAAGGCTCTCTTAAATACATATCATAATCCTCTGAGAGAAGTTGCTCTCTAACAGGCAAAAGAAACCATAAAAATTGTGAAAATCCATTGCACCATCTCACTAAAACTCAGATCAGACCAAGAAAAGTTAGCAATTCAATTAGCCACGACAGCAAAAGTTTGGATAATATTCCTTTGTATGCTAAATATAAGTGTTATCATGTACTATATTCAAATCTATTGATAAAACAACTGCAAAGAATAGAATAATTGAAAGAAGAATAAAATTTTAGATAAGCAATGAAACAAAGAAATGAACTGTCTGCATTTGTTAAAGAGTATTATATTTCCAAAGAACAGGTGAAGATCTGCAGGAAAGGATAATAGCATAGCACAGACCCCCAAATCAAACTATTTGTAATTTAAAAGAAGAAAAATGCTAAAATCATGTTAGAAGAGATTGAACTAAAATATTTCAACTACAGTAAAAATAGGCATCAACCAGTAGAGTCTACTTGGTATTAATTATGCATTGGGAATTTTTTTAACCATTTATTTTTTTTATTATTTTTTTAAAGATTTATTTATTCATACAAGCTGGGGTACAGGCCAGAGGCATGGGGCGGCGAGAGGGCTCACCAGAGACAGAGTGGGAAACAGAACAGGCGGATAGACAGAAACACACTGCTGAGGGGAGCAGAGGGCGAGGCAGGAGAGGTCTGCCGGCCATGTGGGAATCTCCTGAGTGGGGTATCGAACCCACTGCCGAAGGCTCCACAGTGCAACGCTTAACCGCTGCGCCACCAGCGAGGCCCTTTTTAACCATTTATTTATGTTATTTGTTTTCAACAGAGAAGCTACACAAAGATGGCACCTTTTCATAAGTAAAAGAGAAAAATAGCCTGTACAGCATCATAATTCAAATATTTGGGGACTTTTCACTTTATGAAAACTTAGTATCAAATGGAAGATTGTGAATGACAAGACCGAATGACAAGACCCATCAGACCTAAAAGCACACCAACTTTTTCACTGAAATTCCAATTTCACTTGAAAATATAGGTTCCATCCTACTCACACCATAGGTATATCCAGAACCCAGGGAAAACTTGGCTTCATTCCTTTTTTTCTTTCTGCACTCATGGTGGAATTAATCTATTAAGTCCAAGTGAGTTCCTGTTTTTTTCTTTCCTTCAATGTATTTATTTATGTGTGTGTGTGTGCATACATACATATATATATATATATATATATTAATTTAACAAGAGTTGCACAATCCTCACCCACCTTTGTTCAAAGATGTCTGATCAGATGTAGTAGTAAATTATAAAATAATGATCAACATTCATAAAAGAGTTCACAGAGAAATATGCAAAATATAATCACTTGCCCAAAGAGTCTCCCAGCACACTTGCTTAAATCATCAAAGGATAGTTTTATGGTGCATCCTCTGACTTCAAAAACTTTATAATTTTTACCTGAAAAATGTTTCAGTCATGTAGTAGCCAAAGTTCATATTCCAAAGAATGACTACTAAAGTAAATTAGGACAAATTATTAAATGCACATGAATTGACCCCCATCAAACCTGTTTATTATTTCTGCAAAAAAGGCACACAAAGTCCCTTTTGGTTGACAGAATCCTATCTTTTGGGCTGATTCCAGAAGCAAAGTCAAGTCCAGACACTCCCCTCCACCCACCATCATTTTCTGAAAAGTGAATAGGAGTTCATCAACTATATTAAAACAAATATAATGATTTAAGGACTTATTTCCCAAAGACTGAAAGACCAGACAATAGAATTTTTATTGAGTTTTTAGGTTTTTTTCTTGTGAGATGAACATGTTGAAATAAGAAGTTATGAAGCTAATCTTGGCACCATCATGTACTCACAGGTAGATTTCTCAAAAGAAGTTATTTGGGGGCACTATACACATATTTCGAAAATACCATTGCTACACCAGTCTAAGTGTACATTGAATCGAATTATAAGCGTTCAGGTAAAAAGATGCATTACTTTATAGTCACAATTTATTTTTAAGCATAAACAGTATTATCAGACTCCATTCCAGTTTTGAGTCCAAATGGTTTTTATTTGGTGTAAGGAAACATACACACTCAGAGCATACAGGTTTTGAGACTGTTGCACATAAACACACTTTTTATGATGTTGCAACATAATTATTTATTTACTATTTGTCTCCTCTTTGACCTGCTCAAGTACGTCAAGGACAGCAACTTCCTTTATTCATTCGTGTGCCTTAAAAATCTAGTGCTGTGCTTAGGAATTTTTAGGCTCTTGGTAAATATTTGCAGAATTATAAGAGGGGTGATGAATGAGTGAGCCCTCCACTTTGAGTTTTTCAGACAATCCAAAGACAGAGTTTGCACACTGGAAAAACTGCTGTAATTCTTTTGATGGAAACCCTGGCATCATTGTCTTTAAGTCATGTTAAGGCACAAAACCAATAAAGCCAAATCTTATCCTAAATAATTCCACTTCCTTTATTTTCGTGCGAGAAATTGATCTGAACCCAGGCTGGGGTCCACTTAGAGAGCTTCGTACTAAAAATCTGACCCATCTGCTTGGACTGTGCCCTTCATAAAAACATACACACTGCATCAAAATTTGCATAATCCCAAACACTATAGGTAATTCTTGTGTGCATCAGTTGTGAGAAGTGCTACTTATTATGTTTAAAGTTTGAATGTTTGCAGTAGGCAAGTCAAGCAACACTGAGAAGGGCAGAGAATGAGGATAGAGAGAGCGCACAAAGGGTGTGAGCATTACAGAGTGATGTTGAGCTCCGTGTGTGATCTAACTAGGGGAAACCTGGTTAGATCAAACCCAGCAGGCAGAATAAAATACGACTAAAATTGTTTTATAATGTTAGACAAATAAAGTTAGTGCGGAAAGAGTAAAACCAAATGAATGTGTGCCTTCTCTCTCTCTCTCTCTCATACACACACACACACACACACACACACACACACACACACACACCTCTATTATGCCACCTGCCTTCCAAAAAGGGATTTGATGTGGCTAAAATATGTATTGTGGCTTTTATCCAGGTAGTTCTATTTCTCCTGGTAATATCCTTAAGCCTCACTTCAATGCTCTCACTAGTGGCTGGGGTATCTTAGGGCTAGCCATAGAGAAATAAATCACGAATGAAAAAAAACTGCTTCTGACATGCACTGACCTTGCTAACCTTGCAGGTGAAAGCTCACCAAGAGAATAATGTGTCACTAATGGAAGAAGTGACACATAAAACACACGGTTATGGTGAAGTTGAGCTAAGCTCTTCCTGCTGAGATAGAATAGCACTGCTGCAAAACCCAGGCACAGAAAACTCAGCTTATCAGGATGACCCTGGAGAGCACATAAAGCCCCAGGTGGAGAGCTTAGTATTCATCAACAGGGAGAGCAGTTCGTTGACAAGATAATCACGGGTCCTTTTGCTGGATTTATAAAACACTTTTAACTTTTAATTTGCAGTTTGCCAGTCTTGTTACCCCCAAAGTCAACAGCATTTCGACAATAAAATCTGGTGACCTTTGTATTTAAAATTATGTCTGCAGAGAAAATCCCATTGAACTATTTGCAAAATTACTAATATGGCAACACATTTTTAAAAAGTGGAAACAGGCAAATATTGGATTTCAATTTGATTATAATATGTAGTTTATATACTCGATGTTTTTCTAGAAAAAAATCAATTCAACAAATAAAACGTGCCCCCAGATAATGTGAAGGGTCCTGCACTGTATTGAAATCGACTATGACATCTCTCTGGAAGATTCTGTAGGACTCTGCTTTCCGGGAAGAGACCATGCTCCTATCTTGGATATCATCACCTTTTTCTGATAATGATTATACAACTGAACTAAGTCTACTGTGAAATAACTGTTTTTTCTTATGCTTCCAATACCACTATATAGAGAAGACCTTATATTTTTGACATTTTTGCACAAATAGAAAATAGAAATAGAAAAATACATTTGAAAAGTTGCTAACATGCTTTTTATAATAGTCCTTTAGATTTTGGTCCAGCTCATTGTAAAGATTTCAAGAGATAAATATAAGCTTTCTGACCTGATCTTCGTGGCAGTAAATAGATGAATCTGTTCATGAGCTCTTGTGGATTATGTATTTGACTTTCAGTACTCATCTAGGACCACTGTAGGTTCAAAATATTCTGATCCGAATACTCACCCCTTAACTGATAATCACACATGCACATGGAGAAATACCGGGATCAGAGCCCAGACTGTAATGCAGAACAAAGGCCCTGAGGTTTTCTGTTCTTGTTTGCTTGTCCCTGTTCACATAGAACTCGGTTTGAAGGATGCTACAGGACTCTGCTGAGAAATCAACCTGAGCAATTTGGACACTGGTGTCAGATTTGCCAAGAACGAAGTGTACGTCAAGGGGAAAGACATAATACAGAACACTATTTTGACTTGGTTGAAAACTTAATTTTATGGTGGGCACTGTCTCTCCTTGTCTGACTGAACAGAATGAAGCAATTATAAAGAATTAGAAATTCATGAACTTGATTTTAGCTTTGCTTGTTTTTAAATATGTATTACCTAATCATACAAATATAGGCATAGACCAGAACTTGGGCACAGATAGATGAACCATCAACAAGAGAAATGACCTGTGGTTAGAAAATATATAGGTGCTCACAAAGTTATTCCTCAATGAAGTGTCCATTTTCTCCTAATGAATTACTTTTAAAGATTTTTAGTATGTATAATCAGACCCGATGGATTTCATAATGAGAGATGCAGGGTTTTAATACAGACACAAATATGTTAGTCTAAAAATAGTCAGTAAACTTGCTTAAATATTCTTATTTTAAAAGATTGGCCTCCTCTCTGTGAATGCCTGTTCCAGAACGGGTAAAACTGCTCAATCTTCCTTTCGGTCAAACTGTCCTATGAATGGATGTTGTTACAAAGGACATTTTAGCAACATTTGCTAATATGAACACAATACCTCCTATCATAAGAACATATAGACAGAAGTTTGAAGCAATGTGTTCCCTGAAAGAGCATGATTCTCTGGACCCAGTGGACAAGTAAACATGAAGTATTCCCAGTTTATTCCAAAAGGACATGTTGGGATTTTTCACTTACAAAAGGCAAAAGATGTAATTCTTTTTTCGGGGGGGTGGGGGTTGTGGAGGATATCAAGAGCAAGTCTGGGATACAGTTTTGTGCTTTACAATATATGTGGCTTGAATTCATATATTTTTTTCTAGAACTAACAGCCTGAGCAACAAATCATTTTCCAAATGTTAATTGCATTCTTTCAAGAAGGCGGAATGTTCCTGAATGTAATGTAATTGTATTTTTTTAGTCACTCCAAGTAAAGCAATGGCTTACTTGGCTTGGCACCTGTGAGGTCAAATATTGTTTTTACTTAAGTGAATTAGTAATTATGGATCAGGAAAGAAATATTAAGACCAACTGAGACCCGAGGCCTAGGTGATATTTTCTCAGGTCAGGCCTTCAGTGAGCCAATGGAAAGAAACTCAATTATATCCACTCCTAGCTCCCCCCACCCCCAACAATTTTATGAAGGTAATTAGTACTTTTGGTAATTAGACCTCACACTTTTCATGACTTAAGACCCAAGGTATAGGTATAACAGCAGAATATCACTGAGCCTTAATGGCAAAACATTCCCCTAAAAAGAATTATCAAATAAGATCCTTGACTTTCTGACCTAGGATATTTTCCCAGATGACAAGGAGGTTCCAGTTGCTGAAGTTGATTAAGAGCTGAAGTATAATATGAGGCAGGGAGGAGCAAGATGGCCAGGTCATAGGGAGGGAACAGAGAATAGCCTCCACCCTCCACGTGTCTGTTCTGTTCTTTTTTTTTTTAAGATTGATTTATTTATGTACACAAGAGCTGGGGTGTAGGCCAGAGGTGTGGGGTGGTGAGAGGATTCACCAGAGACAGAGCGGGGAGCAGAACACACAGAGCAACGGAAACACGCTGCTGAGGGGAGCAGCGGGGAGACAGGAGAGGTCTGCTGCACCCTGTGGGAAGCTCCCTGGCTGGGGATCGAACTCGTGCTGCAGTGGCTGATAACTTCATAGTGCTGAGACTTAACCCGCTGCGCCACCAGGGAGGCCCACTTTTATTTTTCTACACCCTTGTTCATTTGGGGCCATTATTTGATCTCTCCCTCAGATGTAGCCCCATAATTCTCCAACCACAGCACGCGTGACCGTGATCCATCACCATATTTCCTTTTGCTCTTCCCTCCCCTGTTTTGACCCCTCTCTCTCCACCTCCCCTGCCCTATGCCTCAGATCTAATGTCAGCTTGCAAGTTTTGTCTTTCTCCTGACTCTTTGTTCGGTTTCTGTCTATTCTACATGGAAGTGAAAACACCCAGTACTGATCTTTTATCATTCTGGCTTACTTTGCTGAGTGTCATCCTTCCAGACCCTTCTACCTGCTTGTCCTTTGTTCTTAAGGCCCATAAAGCACAGAGACTGACTGGGAGTTCAGACTTTTCCAGCTTACTAGTCTTAAGTGCCTCTACAGGAATCAGCTGGACTTGCCTTGACTTGTCTGGCAGAAAATTATTCCCACAGACAGAACGACTGGTGAGTTCAGCGGCGCGTTACAGACTTTTAGTCAGCGAGAAACTGACAGTCCTTCTGAGGTGGAGAAACACGGCTGGGCTGATATCATTGGTTTAACAAATTTCTCACTGATGTAAATGCTGGGTTTCTTTCATGTTCTTTTTTTTTTTTTTTTTTTACCTATTGTGTTATTTTAACTATCTAGAAAATAATTCAGTAATCACATTTTAGTCACAAGCAACATTTTATAAATGTTAATCTTTGTGCCAAGCTGGCTTTACCTAGCTCAAAAATAATCTTTAAAACAGTATCTTAAAGGAATCTTGAATCTCAGCATGATTCTTGAGAACAACTCTCCTCATTAGAGTAGAACCTTATTTCCAGCCAATTGTACTTAGATTGTCCACATATCTGATATAATCTGATGTTTATGTATATATTTATAATCACATATACATATAATCATATACATAGCTGTACACTGCTTAAAACCAGTGTAGTAGTGTACACATAGTAGATGCGTAATGAATGTTTACAAAAAAAGAAATAAAAATAGTTTATAACGTATCTCACTATTATTAATTTTTATTTCTTTTTATACTGAACAATTTTGTTGGTTTGGCATCAACTTGACCAATTTTTCACATCCTTTCCCCTAAAACCACTGATTGAGAAAAGGGTGACTTAAACCTTTCTTTTAAATTCTTAAGATCTGAGTTGAGCAGAGTGATGTATTAAGTACATGTTCTTATTTTTCTAAGCTAATTTCTGTGTGTGTACATACTTTGTATCATTTTTATTGTGGTAACATGTATTTACAATACTGTATAGACCTCTTCAGACACATGTTACCACACCACACCCACCACCAAAGTACCCATAATCCTCTACCACAGACAGTTGCAGTTGTTCTTTTTAAAACACTTACATCCCTCCACCAAAAGAGTGGCTGAACCAACCTACAGAAATGTAGGTAATAATTTATACTCCATTATATCATCTTTGACTGTTATTTAAATTACTGCTTTTAAGGTTTCATGTTCTTAATTATTTTTATAACCTATTGTATTATTTTAACTATCTTGAAAATAATTCAGTAATCACATTTTAGCCAGTAGAACAGTCCTTTCTTCAAAGAATTCTTTCACACAAATTGACTTTGTGTTCTGTGTAAAACCAGAGCAGCAGGCGCCACCCTGGTGGTAAGGGTAAGGGTAAGGGGGTTAAGTCTCAGCACTATGATGTTGTCTGCAGCCACTGCAGCACAAGTTCAATCCTCGGCCAGGGAGCTTCCCACATGGCGCAGCAGACCTCTTCTGCCTCGCCCACTGCTCCCTTCAGCAGTGTATTTCAGTGGATCCCCCTGGGGTCTGCTCCCAACTCTGTCTCTGGTGAATCCTCTCTCTCTCACACACACACACCTGCATCTCTGGACTACACTCCAGCTCTTATATGCATAAATAAATAAATGTTTAAAATAAATAAATAACCAGAGCAGTGAGCTACCATCTGAGGCTGGAACTTAGGAGTGCAGAGCTAATTCTCCCTTTTCCCAAGCCCACCCCATGTATCCCAGAGATTCTGAGACAATTGGGTATCTCCTAAAGCTGTGAGCACCTCAGAAAATACTGTTCAGGCTTACTATAATGATAATAGATTAACTCCCACTAGTCTTTCAATGAGTAATTTTCTATGCTGGCTACACCTTGGAAGCACCTGGAGACCTGTCTATGCCTAAACCTCACCCATAGAGATTCTGTTTTCATTGTTCTGTGGGCCCAGGAATAAGTGTTTCTTAGAATCTCTACATGCAATTTCAACATACAGCCATTTAACTTTGAGAAACATTGACAAAACTCTAAAAGTAGTGGATTTGGATCCTAACTCTATCATATTTTAATTTCCTTCAGCAAAGAGGCTTATTTGATAACATTTTCCTGCAGTCAATATTAGAAAACATAAAAGAGGGGCCTCCCTGGTGGCACAAGAGGTTAAGTCTCAGCACTATGAAGCTATCCGCAGCCACTGCAGCACGAGTTCAATCCCCGGCAAGGGAGCTTCCAACATGGCGCAGCAGACCTCTCCTGCCTCCCCGCTGCTCCCCTCAGCAGTGTACTTCAGTAGATCCACCTGTTCTGCTCCCCACTCTGTCTCTGGTGAATCCTCTCACCGCCCCCCTACTCCCACTCCTCTGGCCTACACCCCAGCTCTTGTATGCATAAATAAATAAATCTTTTAAAAATATATATAAAAGAATGAAAGAAAATGTCGCAATAAGTTAAAATGCCCAAGAACACTGTCTATGGCATGTCCATCATCCCAGGCTGGCAGTCAAAGAGATTTGCTTCCTCCTTCACCCTTTCTGTGGCCACATGGTGCTACATAATGACTTAGAAAGTCACTAGACTTTTAGAGTAACAAAATAGTAATGAGAAAGGCAGACATTCAAATAGGCAAATATTTCTAGCATCTTTTAAGTACTACAAATGCAACAGAAGGAAAATTGGCACCACACCAATCTGGAAGACTTGGGAAATGTCTCCTAGAAGAATTCCATTTGGAATTGGGGTTACTTTCCAATAAACCCATCTCAGTAGAAGATATCTCATGTCCCAAATGCAGGAATACACCTAACCACACACCAAATCTACCAACTGTCATAGCCTAGCGGTGCCAACCTTGAATACATTAGCCCATAGTTGGGCAAAATAATCAACCACAAAGCCTACTTTATTGCCTACCTCATGTAACTGAGTGCTGTACTGAAAGGGAAAAACTGTGGCAGCTGGGTTGTGATGGCAGCTGACTGGGAGCTGCGGGTCCCAGCCACCACCGGAACACCTGAAAACACTGCATATCACTAAATGGGGAAAAGACCAAATTTTAAGATTCAAAGTACAAGTTTTTACAGATTGCACAGTATTTTTGCACCATCATGAAGTCAAAAAATCAGAAATCAGGTCATTGTGAGCTGGGGAGCAATTGCACAAGTATGAGGGTGCAAACAGAGGGAAGTAATGGTAAAGAGGAGGAACAAGAGCTAAATCTCTTATTTGAAAATATGATCTCAGGTTAAAAAAAAAGAGAGAGAGATGAGGGCCTCCCTGGTGGTGCAGCAGTTAAGCGCTGCGTTTGGAGCTGTCGGCAGCGGTGACGCAAGTTCGATTCCCGGCCGGGGAGATTCTCACATGGCGCAGCAGACCTCTCCTGCCTCGCCCGCTGCTCCCCTCAGCAGTGTATTTCAGAAGATCTGCCTGTTCTGCCCCCCACTCTGTCTCTGGTGAACCCTCTTGCTGCCCCACACCTCTGGCCTGTACCCCAGCTTGTATGCATAAATAAATAAATCTTTTTTTTTTAAAGATTTTATTTTTTATTTATACATACAAGCTGGGGTACAGACCAGAGCTGTGGGGCGGCGAGAGGGTTCACCAGAGACAGAGTGGGGGGCAGAACAGGCAGATCAGAAATACACTGCTGAGGGGAGCAGCGGCGGAGACAGGAGAGGTCTGCAGCACCATGTGGGATTCTCCCCGGCCGGGCGTCGAACTCGCATCGCTGCTGCCGACAGCTCCACAGCGCAGCGCTTAACCGCTGCGCCACCAGGGAGGCCCTTAAATAAATAAATCTTTAAAAAAAAAGTTGAAAGAAAAGTTATAGAAAGGTGGCAGAAGATGGGGAACGTGAAGGGAGGCAACAGCCCCCTCCTCTCTGAACACACACGAGGTCCAGCTGAAGGTGTTTCTCAAACTTGAATTGCAGAACCCCCTGCGATCTTTGTCAAATGTGGATTTTCCCCTCAGTAATTTGGGGTGGAATCTGCAATTCTGAGCATCTAAGAGACGCCTATTGATGCTGATGTTGCTGGTCCACCAAGCGACATTCAGAAGCCGCACCTGGAGTGCAGCACAGCAACACGTGCACTTTGTTTCAGGAGCTGAGTTATTGTACATCTTTGTCCCTGACTTCCTTTACCCTTAGTCACTGATGTTGTCCCTAATAATCTACAGAAAACCTGGTTATGTCCCTGTGATGACTTGACAAAGCGGTTTTGTCTAACTTTCTATCCCATCGAGTATTTCTTGCGCTCCCCTAAAACCACTAGCATAGGCTGAACACGCTGGGGACACAAACTTTCAGAGCTGTTCTCTACCTCCAAGGAACTAAGCACAAACTTGAGAAAGGATGGACACGCACAGCCCAAACCCTTCCAACAGCAAGTCTATACTGAGATGCCTGGTCTGCGGGATGAGGGAGGGTAAGAGGAAAAGGAAGTCATTGGAGACATCCGGGCCTTCCTCCCGCGGCGCCCTCTAGCGGTAGTTCTGCTAAAAAGTTAGGGAAAACCTGTCAGCTTGACCAACTTTCTCTGAGAAACACCCTGGGACTTTCTTTAATTGTTCTGCGAACATAAAGGGGATAAAACAAATCAAAATAAAGCCATTGGGTAGCTGGTGGGGCAACCCGAGTTTGACAAGAGGCAGGGTGGAGAGCTGCCAGAGACGCCTTCCCCATTGGTACACATCTCTAAGCTACTGGGAGTATGGACAAAGGGAGATTCTATTAAGCTGCTCCCTAGGCTTGGGCTCCAGACACATAAGTAGCTCCTTGGTGTGTTCCTTTGGCCTGCCATACAATTAATTAGGCCACAGTTGTTTATTTTGAGACATTTAACTAGAGACCTTCTTGAGAGAGGCCTCCCCTTGTGGTTTGTCCTGATCCTTCTCTAAGTGTGGGAACCTTTGTCTAGTGGAATTGACTGTTAAGTGTAATATCATGGCAAGAGTTCCCGAAGCATCGCATAAACCACGGACATTCACATGGAAATGAGGTTAATTACAGAGCATAGATGTCGCTAATGATTGCACCTGCAGGGCAACAACAACCTCCCTTTAACTCAGTTTCACAAACAATCACAAAGAGCAGCTGCATTGGTTTCCACAGTTAGAGTTAAAAAAATCTGTAATGATCCCCAACAGAATAGGGGTACAGGGGGGTGAGGGTGAGGAAGGAGAGGATTCTTCCGGTTCAGATGTTCTTCCCCAGCCACCTGCTGATTGTGCTAATCCGGGGAGCCCCGGGTGTAGACGTGCAGCCACAATGAGCTGCCCCAGTCCTGCTCTTACTCCCTACCTTCCCCACCCCCTTCAGACGGAGATTACAGCTTCTGTCTGTTATGATTCATTAATGTGATGATGCTGACTTATGAAGGGCAAAGTCAACAAAACTGCAGACTACCAGGTCACTAAGAGTAGCCAAATCATATTAGTCAGGGTTTACCAGAGAAACAAAACCAATAGGAGATACCTATGTATACCTACGTATCTATGCCCACAGCTATGGCGTCTACGTCTGTATTTGTTGATATTTATATAAAGAGATTTAATGGAAGGAATGGGCTCATCCATTATGGAGACTGGCAATGGACCCATAGGCTGCAAAGACCTGGGAGAGCTGATGTTTTAGTTCTAGTTGCAGTATGAGGCCTAAGAACCAGGATAGCAGATGGCAGAAATTCCAGCCTGAAGGCTTGAAATGCAGAAGAGTCAAAGTTTCAGTCTGAATCCAAAGGCAGGAGATAACCGATGTTCCAGCCTACAGGGAGTCAGGTAGGAGGAGGGCCCCTAATCAAGGACAAGGTCAACCTCTTGTTCATTTCAAACCTTCAACTGATTGGGTGAGGCCCACTCACCAGAGGGAGGACAATCTGTTTTACTTGGACTATCAATTTAAATGCTAAACTCATCCTCAAACATCCTCACTGAGACACCTGGAATAATGTTTTACCAAATATCTGGGTCCCTTGTGACTCAGCCAATTGTTATAAAAAAATAATCATCACACAAATGATTCCTTAATTCCTGGAAGGACAGCTCGGAAGCAGCGTTACTGGGTAACACCCAAGAGATTGGTGCTGATCATTATATCCACCCCTCCCACTCTTTTGCTATCAAAACTGTGTCTTCTTCCTTTACCTTCATTTTCTCACCTCCTTCTCTGTATTCGGTTCCTTTTCCTCATCTCCAGTGTTGTCCCCAAAAACACTTTTTAGGGTCACCAGGAAAACATTGTACCACAAGTTCAGATTCTCAGTCCAAAGCATAACTGAAGCTAACAGCGACATTGGGCTCAGGTTTGTCCATTTGATGACTATACAAATCCAGATCAATCACATAGAAAAAATGTATATTCATGCCAGTGGTGCCATTAGAAAGAAAATATAAAGATAATCACAAGGCCCTGTTCGCAATCCTTTTGGATGTTAAGAACTATTTTATTATACACATAAAAATATCAGTCCCATTACTTTATCATTACAACACTACTTTTAGGATCCAAATAGGATTCCCAGGCTGTGGCCAACGTTAATCTACCCTCAAATATTTAAACAGTTAAGGAATGTGCTTCAGGCTCTGTGAGCAATTCTGAAAAGAAGACTTCCAAAGTGCTTATTAATAGTTGCATAAACTTTCAAAGGGACTGAGTTGAAGGAGAGGACACCCATGGGGATGTTTGTTAAAATAACCAGTTTTATTTACCCTGCAGTCTTGTCTGATGTATCTTGACTTACCATATTGTCCCCAAAAGGAAAAGGGAGCAAACTAAGTAGGCACTCTCCTTAGCTGCCATCTACAAGAGTCAGAAATTACATTTCTCACTGCTGCGATCTCTACCTATGGCAGCCTTACATGGGTAGGGGGAGGGAGAGAAACTGAAAGGAAACTTATCTCAGATAAAAGGGGCTAAACCCACTGGCCAGCTCTGTAGGTTTCCACTTGCAAAGCTTTGCTTAAGGATAATGTGTGGGGATGTGGGAGGAGGGAGAAGAGATGGAAGGGGAGGACCTTCGTGGCCAAAGTCAACCTCAGCTTAGTAGCTAGTGGACATGTTTTTCAAGAGTGAAGGAAGCAGGGGCCTACTACTGTGTAAATAGACTAAGTTTCTATGCCTTTGGCTCTCAAGACACGACCTGATTTGATAACATGCAGCAAAGAACACCTTATCTCCATTTTGGATCAATCCACAAAAGAAAATTTGAGCTTTTTTGGGTGAAAATGTTCATGCCTGGACATGTTACTCATAACTCGTCTTCTCAGAAGTCAATGAAAAAGTGATATTCAGTCCAGTAAATCTAACCTCAGAATGCATTGCCTTCTCTCGTAAAGGTTTGCAGAGAAGTGAGAAGCCGCAGCACATGATACGAGGCACTAAGGTCACGGGTAACAAGTGGGACAGCGCAGATTGAATTTAATGGCTGGCAAACAGAAACTAGGAACTTACCCCTTTGGACGCTCGCAGCGACTCCCCATGGCTTCCGCCTGGCTGTGAGTTACCAAAATCAGTTCCCTGGGAGAGCTGACACACGTGGAACATGGAAATGACTTCTGTCAAGCTGGGACCCTAGAATGACATCTACTGGTTATACAAAGGCCATTTATAGTCTGAACAACTTCAAAACCACAGCCTAACTGGGATGTGTGGGATAGAAAAGAATTGCAAGAATATACCATAGTTTTAGCACTTAGGAGCAACACACATACACATTAAAAGGATGTCATTTGGTTGAATTGGGATTCTTTAAAACAGTTCATCCAAACAAAATTTCTGTTTACACTTGGGGAGGCTCATTTGACTTGTTCTGTTTTGCAAAGTGCAATGTTTCTGTAATATGTTTTGGTGGCGTCATGTCAAATCAAAACAAGGAAAGTGGTTCTCAAAAATAAAACCAGAAGCCAGCTAAATAAGGATTTGCTAAGTCAATTGGTTGTTTGCTTATTTATCCCACACTTCTTTTCCTCCCTCCTTTGGGAATTTGTATTAAAGCGCGCGCACACACACACTCACACACATACGGCAAATATGGTAGACATTATATCAGAAGTAAGAATTGTGGCCTCCGGTTCCTATGATAATTTGAGAGAGGACATGAATAATTATCTATAAAATATCGTAGTATATTTAATATGATATAAAAAATCATACAGTCAAGACATATGTATCTATATAGAATGGGTGTGCATATATCTATCCAAAATATAAAAGAGGAGGTTGGCCAAAGGCTAGGTGAGCAGTTTAGGATGTAAAACAAAGAGACTTTCACCAAGTCTTGCCTGTTCAAACACGCTATCTTTTTATTTTATTTTTTTCCTTTTCTTTAAGGGCAAACCTCTGAAGCTGATTTGCAATTGTTAAGCTAATCTGTTGCCTTGGGGCGAGAAAAGCCACAAAACCTTACAGAAATGAAGGAAATTACATAGACATGCCCACCCCCACATTTAACGTCCCACTTCCATGTGGTTTTGGAACACAGAGAAGTTTGAGTTGTACTTGGAAAGAGAAAACAGCATTGACATCATTTGGGGGAGTGCCCCAGTAAAGATGGAGTCCCTTACAGTAGTCGGGGAGGCCACTAATTCAGGCTGGCAACCACCAAGTTTTATTATTAAAAACATTTTTATCCCCTTTACCAGATACTGGAAAGAAAACACATACATGATATGCACAGATATCCATATTGTGAGAGACATGGGTGGTGGGGGGGGGGAGGTTGCAGCTCTCTCTTTTAGGAATTACTGAGCTTGTTAGAGTTCATTCACTCGATCCTTTCAGAATCACTTGTGCCAAGTCTTGGGTAACAGTGATGACCAAGGACAGGGAGACACTGTCCTTGGTTTTGGCAAGTTCTTGGAGTTCACATTCTAGAAGGTGTGGATAGACATAAATATGTGGACATATATGCAAGGTAATTCTAGATTGTAAGTTTTTATTAATAGAAAACAGAGCAATCTGATATATAACGGAAAGTAGTAGAGGTGTATACCTGGCTGCCTTAACCTGAGTAGACAGAGAAGGTCTTGTTGAGAAGGGAGCTTCTGACCTGAGACCTAATGGAGCTGGCCAAATTAATATCTGCAGAAAGACTGTTGACATAGTTTTAAATCTCCGGTGCCTACCAGATACATTTCTAACTCTGCCCTGTCGTTCAAGTCCTCCAAGTCTCCTATCACATATTCTTCCAACCTTATCTTGCTATGCTTCTGTAAAAGTTCTTGTCTCCAGCCCTAAGGAGGTCTCTCTGTTCACGAGGTTATGGTTTTCTCAGCTAGGTATAAACTCAATTGTCTGTTTCCACTTTTCATGTCCACTTCTCACATCCTTCAGGAGACTTTGCCAATGCCCCCGCTTCTATAATTCTCCCTTCCTTAAATGCCTATCTCAATATGAATCTATCTTATGAGTGGTCCTCTTCTTCATGTCCCTTTGTTATCTCTACTTCTTTACCAGTTCTTTACATAAGTTACCCGTTTCTCCTTCTTGAGTATAAGTCCTTGGAGATAGACTCCCTTTTCTACTTGTACTATTGGTATCTCTCCCAGCTCCTACTGAAAGTTTTGGCATGTTCTTAAATCAGTATCTCTACTGCGAACAAATGAATGAAAGACCATCAGTAAATACAAATGAAAACTGTGTTTGTGTGTGTTAGACTAGAGAATAAATTATGATGCCAGTAGAGTATAAATTATGATGCGCAGAGACTCAGTTCACTGAAAATATAATGAAAAATGAATGTGTGCTTTTTAAGCTGTATTTGTCATGTTTATTCAATGCTCAGGTCAATCAACTGGAATTAATTGTTAACATGGCCAAGTTCTCTGTGTTTGGTACTGATAAAGGGGAACAAGTTTGCACACAAGACAGGGTAATCTCTCCAGCCATAATTCAGTCAGTTCGTTAGGTGGCCTATCTCTATTAATGGAAAAACTTGCAACCTGTCACTTACATGCCACAGGTGAGGAGAAGCACCTGTACCTCTTTATTGGGAAAGGGCAAAGTGTGAATCAGTTGATTGACTTCTCATTGATGACCTTGCCAAAAAGCATACTCAACTTGCCTTGCCATTCAATGCATTCAGTGATAATTTCCTCAACATTATGTAGAGTCATAGACTTTAAAAGCAAAGCAGGATCTTAGAGAATCTTTTTGAAAAGATAAATTTCAATCTTTGAGGGGTAACACGATTGGCCAGGGTCTCATTGTTAAATCCAGAACTAACAAACAGTAATCTTAACTCTAAGCACAGCACATTTTGGTACCATGCTATCTCAAACTCCATCCTATTGTAATTTTCAATGAGGAGAATTTTTCATTTTCCTTCTCCCATTCATGCTGTCTTGTAAGAATTTAGACAATTGCTTCTGGTGGGGGAAACAATCCCTTAATTATTAAGATATGCAAATACAAAGATCCTGAAAAAAACTATTGATGAAGATTTACAGCAGTTGCATCATTTCTGGCTCTGTGCCACCCCAAACAGAGCAGGTAGGTGGTGTTTATGTCTCTCTCTGTTTCAAAATAACTAACTTTCAGGAAGAACTGCAACTGAATTGTTCCCAGCATCACTCAAAGGGAATTGGGTGCAACAAGGTGCTATGGGAAAGTGAAAAGAAAGAAAGAGGGGAAAAAAAACCCTGCACTGATGCATAGTAAAGCCAGAAGCAGGACAGAGATCTGGCAGGCTTGTCAGTTCCAGCAATAACAAGAGTTGACATTTGTTACATGTTAATTACACGGTATTGTCTTTTGGAGGTTAAATCAATCAGAAATTTCCTGTACAGCTAATAAAACTGGAACCCATCTGTGGTTTGCCAAGTCACATTAGACACCGTCACAGGACAGGGTTAGAATGCTCAGGCTTTAATTTGTTCTGGGCAGAAGAAATGAGAAACTTCTTGAATTGAAGGACACTGCTAGAGCTGTCCTGCAGTAGAGTGCTAAATGTAATAAAAAGTATTATTACAACTGCCATTTGTTGACTGTGTATTGTGAACCAGGCAATTCTCTAAGCACTTGACAATAGAATCTCATTTGTTTGAAACCAAACTTGATGCAGTAAGTATTATTCTGTTCAAGAAAACAGAAACTGGAGCTCAAAAAGCCTGAGTGAGTTTCCCAAATCATCCAACTGGTAAACATCACACCTATAGCTGGAACTCAAGTTTTTCTAACACCAAAATCTCAGCCTGTAGTTAAGAAATTCCCGATCACACATTAATTATTCAGCTAATATTTGGTGATTTCAGTTGAACACCAGCAGAACAGTATTTTCAGGTGAAGTCTTATACAATCTACTAAAAAGATGGGATTCATTTGGCTACTTTCCATTAGAAATATGATCCTTTTCACCAGTGAAGATGTTTTGAATATTTAGATCATCAAGCATTCAGTCATTTTCTTTACTGAAATAATTCACAGGCCACAGATACCATGCAATAGACCAAATGAGCCACAAATAGTTTTAGCAAAGACTCAGTCCTGAGACTGGCTTAGATCACCAGAACATGAATCACTGGACACACTGAACAACTCACTGCAGGCTGATTCGTATATATGTGAGTAGGCTTGAGGTCTCATGAAAACTAAGACATAAATGCCCAGATTCACATATATTTTTAAAATATTTAACAAACTCTCACAAGAAGAAGTTTCTGCTGAGTCTCTGTACCAGGGTTCTAGGTTTTTTCACTCTGATATGACAACATTAATGGCATACCATTAATCTATTTAGGATTAAAACATTTAAAGCCCCAACAATTTAACTTTTCACACAATGTTTTAGAACCACATCAGTGTTTAAACTTATCTCAAGTTTAGAGATGTTAAAATTCAGAAAAAAATACATGCTAGAATCCATATATTTACATATTTTCCCTTACATGCCGAGGTTCTGAATCAATGTTGTGGATAAGCAAACTGGCTGAAAAGGGACAAGAATGTGATTAATATATATGACTTAAAAAAATGATTACATTGAACTTGCACAAGCTTGGGTGAACACGGGGCGGAAATCTGTGTCTTAGAAGGGTCTACAGACAAAATCGTTTGCATTTTCCAAAAGTGACAATATATGGGTCAACTCTTGTACATTTTGACGACTTCTTCAAATGAGAGGGTCAAAGATGACTTATAGAATGTCTGTCCGTACTATTAATTCCTATTTCCAAGACTTCTAATGCCAAATAGGTCTTCTAAATGGTGAGAAATACCTATGAAAAACATTTCATAGCCATGAAAACTAAATGTCCCATTTGGGGAAGATCAGCTGAGTTAGTTTATTGTCTTTTCATGTCTTGGTATCCTAAAGAAATTCTTTTCAAGAAGAAATATTGAAATACTACCAACTCCTTCTACTGTTTTGTAAATCTCGTCCCCTATGAATCAGCCACAGGTCACTTTCTCAAATTCCCTCATGCACATCCTGACTTGGCCCCATCTTGACTTCTTTGTGAGAACTGGCTTCCAGCTATGCAAGTACTCAGAGGGCCTTTAATTGGCTGCCTGATAAATGACACACTGTATTCTTTTTATTGGGATAATTCCCAGGCAACTGATTGGGTGCATGGAAGTGACAGTTAGCAGAGGATTACTGGCTGGGCTGGAGTCTTGCTTATTAACCAACACAGGTGGGACTGGTATTTGTCAGCCTCAATTTCCTTCTGCATTCATCTTTGCTGCTGCTGGGCAGGCCTCTGGCTCACATCATGATGTGGAAAGTGACTCCTCAGACATGTACCAAGCCTGCAACTTGAGTGTTCTCTTAGGCAACGTCACTATGGACAACACCAAGAGGAGCATTCAGAACATTAGGCAAAGGAATCAAGACTCCAAATATGGTAATGAAGGAAAACTCAATCTGGAAGGAGGGAGAGAGGGAATCTAACTGTATAAGGTTTCAGAAATGTAGACATGTAAACCCCAGGTCAAAATCATTGAGTCTGTCAATTGCCGAGAGTATTATCTGAGCTAGATTTTCCACCCATCTACTTACACAAATATCAATCCAGTCTCTCCTCTCATTTCTAAACATCAAGCAGTTAAATCCATCTTATTGCTATATCTATTGCACCATATTTACCCCTTTTTCTCCCAAGTCTATATGCACTTTACCTCCAGCAACTGACCCTATCAGTTTTATAAGCATGCAGAAGGGCAGCTTAAATTTGGCAAGAAGGTATAAGTGAGCTTTTAAATTTTTTTCCATCGGGGGAGGATAACTTTGAACGACTTCCATGGTTCCCTTTAAACCGTGTGTGTGTGTGTGGCTTGGCGGTGACAGATGCTGAGCTAGCCTGCTGCACACCTTCTATTAACGGGCACAGCCAGCTGAGGGCCGTCGGATCCCTGAGTATGTCATCGTGACACGTTATGCCACCGACACCTTGTAAAATGTTCTGAGTTTATAACTGTTTCATCATTCCAGGGAGGCGAAAAATGATCATGAGGAAAAAGGTTAAATTATACATTCAAAAAAACATATTCTTCAGTAAAACTGGGGAATGGGCCAAATTTGACTGAAGGCCACTCAATAACATTTTTATGCTTGAACTACTCTTTCGTTTAACACTTCATTTCTTCCATTTCCCAGAATCCCCTGACCTGGCGGAGTGTGTCAGAGTTCTTAATTGGGCCACTCTCTTTGAACATTGCTTAAGTTCAAAACTCCTTCTTGCTGCTTCTTTTGTGCCTCTCATCAGTAACCTTGAAGCAGGTTTCAGATCTGATCAAACTCGTCTACAATATTACATGAAAAATTGGTAAGTTGTGAGTGAGCGCGTCCCGTCTCACACCTCCTTCTTCCTGAAACCATCCTACTTCCTCCCTTCCTACCTAGTTTTTCTAAAGTGCTTTCATGTTAATTCTAATTCTCTCTTTTCCTTGAAATATGCTCGGAGCCCCCAGCCCATGGAGAGCACTCACTTCCTACTAGATTTCATTGCTTCACAACTTTAATTAGATGGGACTATAAACTTTGTAATTAGTTCTCTTTTACACTATGTGGTTCGGCCCAAATACAACAAATTAAGTTAGACATTCTTGGAAGGCACAGGTTATGGTGACTGGAAAGAACACAGTAATGGAGAAAGACCAAAGGTCAAGTTTTTCTCTTTCATTTTCGAATTGTGTGCCCCTGAACATGTTTCTTCTATTTTCAGAACCACTTTCATATTATAAAACAAGAAACAATAGAGATGACAAAGACCATCTCTCAGGCGTCTAATGAGTGCCGGAACAAACTGCCACATTTAATTCACTTTGTGTGCTTCGTGGCAGGTAAACTGTGCTGTCAGCTTCAACCCACTTTTCTATCCTTTTATTCTCAGCTTCCGGTTCAGTGCTTTAAACATTAATAGCTGCTTGTGTTTTTGTTTTTGTTGTTTATTTTTGACTGATGTTGCTGCAATCACATTCCTCCTACCCTTTTTATGTCCTTAAGAACTTGTCCATCTTCAAAGGGGAACGTGATTCTCAGAAAGTCAAGCTTCTTATAAGGAAACAGGAGAGGCTATTTTAAGGGGGGTGTTTCAAGCAGACTGGGGGACGCCCTTATATGGGTCTTGCCCTCCAAGGATAATTCAGCAATGAACATAACATTTTGGGATGCAAATAATGTGCCCTTGAAAATTGAAAGTATGCCAAGCTTTCCCTTTCCAAAAGAAAATATTTGAGGGCTTGTACATTAGAAGCCCGTTAAGACCTGATGAAGTGCATACACTTAAGACAGGGTCTCGTTGGCCCTTACTGTCTCTGGCAAGCCCAGCTAACCTTCCTACCTGCAGTGAGGGACTGGGAATAAGCGCTAGTCTGCTTTAGGATAGTTGTGCTCTGGGAGGCTTTTCTACAAGGCACCCCTAGAGGGCGCAATAACTCTCTTCCTCTTAGGTTTTCAGCCTTGGGCTAGAAGCACAGGGTCTATTGGGAAGTTAATATGTTCTAAGCCCCAGGGTACTCAACCTGTTCAAAGTTTAGTTGTAAATAATTCAGATCCAAATTGTCAACTGATTAGTCTCTTAGCCCAATACTTATAAAGTGCCTACTCTGTGTATGTGCTTTTCTGTCAACACAATTTGGTAATGACATGTGATCATTTTAACTTAACATCTTTTCTTCAGTAGTTCAAAGTTGACTTCTCTGCTCCTAGGTCAACTGCAAAAGTAATTTCCAAATCTGTTGGTTTACTTAAAATAAGTGTGTTTCGTCTCATTTATAAAAACATGCTAGAACTTGCTTCCCTGTTTGGTGCGTACAACCTTTCCTAAGGCAGAGAGTCCTAATTCTCTGAGATGAATTTTGCTTCCTGTGTAGATTAAAAGTTTCATTTTTCCCTTCTCAGATGCCCACAAAACATAGCTGTCCCTTTAATCCTTGACTGTTTATACTTGCTACAACTAATATAATGCTGATTGAGGAAATGTCCTAAGTTTCAATTTTATAACTTATTAAAAAAGTATTAGTACATCTCTCATTTGGGGGTTTTAAGAACCCTTAGCACAATGACTGTTATAAGCAGACACTGAATAAATACCTGCTATTACCATAAAGGACACAAAATTTGGTAATACGACATTCTAAAACTTTCACTAAGGCATGTCTTTATTACAAAGAGGTATCTGATTCTCCTTCTTCCAGTCTTATGGGTGTCATTTATTGCACACGCGTTATACATATATGAGTGTGTGTGTATGCACATATAAGGAATAATTTTAGAAGAAGATGAGTAGTTATTTATAACACACATACACACACACACACACACGCACACACACACACATCTCATCCAGTCTATTTGAATCATGTCAGAAAATGATTTGGAACTGAGAAGTTATATAGAATTAATTACATTTTCAGTAACACCAGTGCAAATTTATTTATGTGCATACAATATTTTGCATTTCTGAGCAACATGAACTTTTTATCTTGTCATTTTGCTGTCCAATCCAGAACGTTTGCTCATCAAAAGAAAGATCCGATCTCTATGATTTAAGATTTGAGACTGTTATTGGCCTCCTGTCCAATCTCAATTGCACCTGCCTTTACATGAATCAAATTTGTCCATGAGACACTGTTGATGTACAAAAATAATTGTAGGGGCCTCCCGGTGCAAGGAGTTAAGTCTCAGCACTATGAAGCTATCTGCAGCCACTGCAGCATGAGTTCGATCCCCAGCCAGGGAGCTTCCCACATGGCACAGCAGACCTCTCCTACCTCACCCGCTGCTCCCTCAGCAGTGTACTTCAGTCAATCTGCCTATTCTGCTCCCCACTCTGTCTCTGGTGAATCCTCTCACCACCCCACACCTCTGGCCTGCACCCCAGCTCTTGTATGCATAAATAAATAAATCTTAAAATAATAATTGTAGTCAATCTTATTCTTATCCCTCCACCCAGAAAATAAAGGGTGTCTGACTCAAGTCAAAAGGGAAACTCTGAAGCACTTGGCTTCCTCACTGGGGACCCTTCACCCTCAGAAGGTGGCCAGACACAAACGAGGCTATGACTCAGCGATCTCAATCCCAAGCGAAAGAGCTTCAGGACTGAGTAAATTCTGCCTCATCGCCTGACTGATGTGTGAGACTCTCCTTGACCAAATGCTTCCCTTTTCTTGCAGGTTTGGTGATGAGTAATGAGGAATAGAATGGTCTGCTCCTCTCAGTCACTGGAAGCTTAACACAAGTGAGGAACATGAGGCCTTGCCAGTAAGAGGCCATTCAAGCAGGGACTGGGGTGCTGATTGAAGGAGGAGAGAAACACAGGTCATCCAAGAGACCCACCACTCAGTGAAAATTATGACGACATAATTTTCTTCCAGTTGTGCCAAAAAAATCCCTCGGTGGAGAGTGAACAGCCCTTCTGAGTGTAGGTGGGCCTGGCAGCTTGCACGGCCTGGATGCAGGCAGCCTGGGGTCTTCCTCACGGTCTTCGTCTCCTCCTAGCTTCAGCCTGAGCCAACGCCTCAGCACCTGACGTGCACGCATATATCCAGGGGCGCTGGTTTCTGTGTGTGTTCACAGCAGGCTTACGTGATTTGTGGCTTTGGCTTCTTTGGGACTTTCCCTCGGGAAAAGCTCTGGGTCTGTTGTGTGTCTCTGGTCGCTGAAGCGTGTGAACAGCTTCACTGGGACTCGGTGCCTCCTGTGTGACCCTGGGCTGCTCAGATGCTGCCACGTGAGCTGACTTAGGCACGGCATGCAGCGCTTGGCCTCTTGCGACGGAGCTCTGAGCCTTCCAGGTGATGCGCAGAGCTGGGGGCTGTCTGGCTGCGTGACAGGAGATTTTGTTCCAAGCAAACGTAAGACACTTCCATAATGAAATTGTGTGCGCTGCCCGAAATAAAAATGATTTTCCTGGAGATTAGCTGGCAGCCTCTTCCAACTCTCCTGGGACTATTCTACCAAAGCAAAGAGAGGCTTAGGAAGGTGTGAGAATGTTCGCTTCATCCACTGAGTGCAGCAGTGCCCTTTGTCACAGCTGGGAGGGTGAGATGACTTCAGCTGAACCCGAAAGTGATTTGTGAGGATGCTTCGAGTGTCTAAGTCTTGCCTTAACTCGAGCTGAGATGGGTAGTCTCTAGGATTGAGGAGTAACTACTTGGAAGGCAAGAAACTCTTTCTGGAGTATTCTATACGAAAATAACTAATTACGGATACCAGAAGAATTCTGGCATCTTGAAAGTGAGTGGGAATTCTGTATATTTAGCTGAACAGAGACTCTTTAAAAATAAAAAAAAAGATTTATTTATTTATGCATACAAGACCTGGGGTGCAGGCCAGAGCTGTGGGGGGTGAGAGGATTCACCAGAGACAGAGTGGCGAGCAGAACAGGGAGATCCACTGAAATACATGGCTGAGGGGAGCAGCATATGAGGCAGGAGAGGTCTGCTACACCTTGTGGGAAGCTCCCTGGCTGGGAATTGAACTCGTGCTGCAGTGGCTGGCGATAGCTTCATAGTGCTGAGACTTAACCCCTTGCGCCAGCAGGGAGGCCTTACACAGAGACTCTTGACATAGAAAGGCAGGTGTTCTTCCAAGGCATTTTGTTTCTAAGGCGCTACCTGGGCCCCCAGTGTTAGAATAAACAGCATCCAAGTCTGCCCAGGCTTGAGGGAGTCTTTGAACCACAGGACTTTTAGGATTAAAATTGGGGAGCTCTAGACACACCAGGGTGCATTGCTCATCCCAAGGCTTTGATGACCCAATCAGATCACACTGAGAGTAGACAGAATTCAGCAGAGATTTGTTCTCGTGGCTGAGTGTCACGATCAGCAGTTAGCTCCAGCCCTCCCCACAGAGGTTTTCTAACTCAGGGGACATGTCATTCCATTTCCCAGACTCCTGATAGTTTTCATTGTCACTTGGAACGTCACATCCTAAAAACTGCTCAAGTCCCAAAGTGTTGAACTGGATGGATTTCATTTTCTCAGTATATTTAATTTTTGGTCCTTGACTACGGATGTTTTGAGTTAAACTATCATTAAAAAAAGAAGTGCAGATGTCTAATTATTGGCAGGAGTTATAATATCATAGAGGGGCTGTTTCATACTCCATTATGCTAACATGAGTTGGGTTTATTCCATGCTAAAAAAAAAAAAAAAAAACTCAAGTTGGACAGTAACTAGCTTTAATAGACATTTGGTTTATCCTTCTGCTAGCAAAACAATCGTAATTTTATGCTCCGGAAGGACTCATTCTTAAATGGTCTGTTTGCAGCTGCTTTGCCAAACTGACAGTAGTGTTGTTTTTATTTACATGGTAAACTGGGCTCTGAGGCTTCAGTCCTATAAAACACTGGAGAAACATGAGTCTAATAGGAGCTAATGGGAGTCTAGTGTGCACATTCATGCTTGTGGGTTATAAGCTACAAGCAAACTGGGGGGACTGTTTCTTGTATGCAGGAGGCCCTGGTGCTCCCAATCAACCTGTACAGACTTTCTCAAAAATCCTCTGCCCACATCAAGTTGTATGACACACACCCAGGGCCCAAGCAGGAGGAGGAAGATTCCCGAGCTCTGCTGGCTCTTCTTCAGGAAGCCCGTGACACCCTATGTTTCTTCAAGAGCAGCTGGCCCAGTCTATGTCTCCGGCTTGGGCTCCTGGGTGCACCTGCTACTCTCGTAGCACACCCTGCTACCCTCCCCAGCCTCTGCATCCCGATGGTACTAGACGGTGTCTTGGTTCCTCTTCCACAAACAAAAGAATGCCTGCTAGAAGCCCCTGTCCTAGTGACAACGGCACCCCCAAAGGTCAGTGGTGAGGGACTGTGAAGTCAGTCCACTAACACCTGGTACCATTTGTCAGCTATCTCTTCTCTCCACGTCTTTGAGTGTCTTTCCTTGAATAATAGGGAGAACAAAAGTAAACATGGAAGGACTCCACCAAATTATCTTGCTAATCAGCCCATTTGAGGTAAATACAAGATTTCTATGTCTTAGAATTGAAAACACATACCCAGACACACACACACACACACACACACACACACACACACACACACACACAACAGCCCAAGTAGTTCTCTTCCTGTCACGCCTGCTCCGTTTTCCTTACCTTGAGTGATGAGCTGTCAGGAAATGCTATTTTAACATTCCACTAGACAGTTTCACCTTTTGGGGTACCGTCATTCTAACTCCCCCCATTACTAATGCTTTGCCTGCAGGAGTGTGTTAGCAGACACAGCGTCTCGGAACAGCGTCCTGTCTCTGAATGGACGTACTGCAGGAAAGCGTCGAGAAATGGGATAAAGACCTGTTTTCTGGGCTCATGGTGTCCTACCAGGTATTTTTTGCTTACATTTCTTATGGTAGGAAGTAGATTATAATGTGCCCAGATCTGACCCATATCTATGTATTTATAATGATCACTTTCGTTATGAAATTCTTTTTTATTTGGGCCTCCCTGGTGGTGCAGCAGTTAAGCACTGCACTTTGGAGCTGTCGGCAGTGGCAACACGAGTTCGCAGCCCGGCCGGGGAGATTCCCACATGGCACAGCAGACCTCTCCTGTCTCACCGCTGCTCCCCTTAGCAGTATATTTCCGTTGATCTGCCTGTTCTGCTCCTCACTCTGTGTCTGGTGAGCCCTCTCACCACCCCCTGCCTCTGGCCTATACCCCAGGTTGTATGCATAAATAAATAAATCTTTAAAAAAATTCTTTTTTATTTTAAAAAATACGATTAGCCTCATAAAAATACTTTGACTGGGGAGCCACTGTTTCTCCGTAAGCAAGCTCTCCCATTCACCTGCCCTTACCCTCCTCTTGGAATGAGACCAAATGTTTAGCTTTGACCCTTCCTTCCAAGGTGGCTGATAGTGCATTCAGTTCAAGGCAGCAGGCAGCATTGAAGGGCATCAAAGAAAACTGTAGTTAAAATATTCGAGCCAAAGAGACAAGAAGGTATTTCTACTCTGAGACAGATCAGAAATCAAAGTAAATAGTTCTGAAAAAATATTCACGTATCACATAAAGAAAACCTACCTGGCCAAGCGCTGCAAGTTGATAATCAGGTCTAGCCCTGGAGTGGCCGGGAAACGTAGTGACGTCACTGATGCCATGGCTATTGAAGTAACTTTTGGTATCAAAAGAGTCACACTTTGACTTCAGACATTTCACCAGAAACAATATCCTCACTTCAGATGGAAAATACTAAAATAAAAAAGTAGAAAAAGCCAGGAACATTAATACCTTGATAATATCTTACTCACTTTAGCATTACTGAAGCTAAGTTTGTTTCAACTGGTGATACACACACATCTTATCACTAGGGGTGAATTTAATCAACTGAAGTGAGCTAAGACCCCGGGAGCAAATCTCTATCAGGGGTAGGAATTGACTGCATGGTGGAGCTCAGAGAGCTGATCTTGAAGGCTCGAGACGAGATGTGGAAAGGGATGAGGGATTGCATAAACTGAAGGCTGTGCCGTCTGGTCTTGAAACCGGTTGTCTGCTTCCTGTGTGCAAGTTCCAGTCTCTAAGATAGACTGTATCCTCGATGCCAAAATAACAATCAGAATGGTGAACCACCTCTAGGTAATGGGGTGGACTTCTTCCCACATACACGCCCAGTGCATTCGTCTTCACACTTTAAACCAGTCCAACAAGCACAAAGAATACATTGAGGGAAAGAGAAATAATCAGTGGGAAAACAGATCTGCAGAGGAGGTTGGAAGCTGCCTCAGGGGAAATGGGTCATTGTAAACACTGTCTTGGATGCTGCCATTTCTGCATCCTCTTGCGCTGGTTCTGCGGGACTAACGATACTCTGGAACGGTTGTCCATAAGGTGGAAATCACACTGTTCTGGAGGTAGGAATCATCAACATGATCATTTGTGTGATTCTGGAGACTCCTCAAGAAGGTTTTCCTTGCTCAAAGGCCTCTTGTTCTTTTTTGGTTGTTGTAGAGCTACATCCACAGTGAGACTCCACAGTTAAAGTAAGCCAACTCTTCTGAAAAAGCACCCTCCCTAACGCATTCATATAGTAAACATGAGGCTGTTTAAAACTTTCCTGATATTTTATGTTCAAAATTGACTTATTTGCTAAACACAATAGAAAGGAGTCCAAAGAACAAGGCCTGGAAAAATTGCTTCAAGTAGATGTCTCCGTCCTTCCTCCTTCTTTCTCTTATGACAATTACGAATGAGCTTGGGTCAAACCAACATGAAAACTTTTTTGTTTGTTCTGTTAGTTTTGTTTTCAAATGGTAAATAAAACTATATGGCTATTTGAGCTTACGTAGAGTTTTGTGATTCATCCTTTAGACCTCGGTATTTGATCTGACTCTTCTGCCATCAACAATAAAGGTTGTTAAAAATGTTTAATGCAAGAGTATTGATGGAAAAATAGCACACACACACACACACACACACATATATATATATATATATATATATACATACACACACACAGATTTATGCACACACATATATAAGTATAAATATGTGTGTTTACACAACTTATAGCATATATATACATATATACAGAGATTTATGCACACACATATATAAGTATAAATATGAGTGTGTTTACACACAACTTAGATCTAATTAGAATGCCAATAGCACTTTAGACCTTCTCAACATATTCAGACTAGCCTCCTTCATTAACTTGGCAACTTGGCAAAGGATTTTCAGCAGTCTTGGAGCAAACACCATGACTTTTATTGCACAACAAAATTATTTCATTGGAAAAGCAATCAGCAATATAAGCATGAAAGATTATTCCATTTAAAATCTTCAATAGATATTTACTAAATGACACAATTTTAGTATTTCAGTAGAATGGCATATATATTATATATCGCATATATATTATATATCTGCAGTGCACTGAAGCCTTGTGACTGTTGATAAATTGAAGGCAAATGCATTGTGAAATTCCTGGAGATGAGTTTCAATCTGGTTTCTCATGGTTCTTTGCTCTAGCAGGTTGCTCTGGGTGTTGTAAAACTGTAGCAATCATCCTAATCTCTACCCAAGAGATGCAGGGAATTCCTCCTCCCTCAGGCTTTGACAATCAAAAATTTCTACAGTTTCTTCAGTTGCAGAACATTCCCTGAAACATTCCCTAGGAGAAAAATCTCTTGCAGTTCTGAAACTGGCTTAATAAAATACAACACAGAGGGTGTTTTTTGTTGGTTTTCAGCCTGTTTGCATTTTTTTATACGTAGAATTTATAATTAATCTAAGAAAGTTTATGGGCACTAGCATTCCAAGATCATCTTGGAGAATGCAATGAATCCAAGTAACTTGGGCTATTATAATCAAATTGAGAGAGAATACTAGTCAGAGATAAATAACTGGACAACCTCTTTAAAGTAGGCTCAGTGAGTATGAAAAAAACCTTCACAGTTAGCAGGAAATCTTAATTACACATTTTAAATTCTGGTTTCAACCATAGATCTTATGGTACCCAAGAATGAGCTGTCAACTTTACAACCAAAGAAATTTTAACAGTGAGAGAACAAAACAGAGAAACAAAAACGCGACCTTGGTTATTCATAGATTCTGATAGGCAGCAGGCAGGAAATGAAACTTAGTATTGTTGAAGAAAGCTTTGTCATTTTGTACCTGCTTATTAATAGCTAAGCGATTTGAAGGCTGAGGGGAAAGTAACTCATGCTCTCTTTAGGCTCTTGACATTTCAACGACAATTGAGGAATTCAATCCTTTCGCAGATAAATGTGATCTCCAATTCCTTTCTGGCCTGAAGCCCAGCACAGTGTTCTATGCAGAATTCGGTGCTCAATAACTCCTTAATGATCACGGTAAACAGGAACCCTGTGATTTCCCATTTGAAGAGTTCTAGACAGGAAATATAATATCCATGATAGGCAAGAAAACAGCTTTTCACCAAAGCCATGTGCCACTGAGATCAGGAGATAGGACGTAATCTCTTCAGTACCAAATATTTTGCTCAGGGAAGATAGAAAACCAGCTTTATAGCAACCACATCCCTGGGCTTTAGCCTCCACTTTCTAAACTAAGAAATCTTTCCTCAACTCTTTTCTCCTGTTATGAAAATGGGGAGCGAAAAGACACTCTCACTTCTCAGGTTTTGATCTAGCGTCTATGCTTGCTAAGAGTTATTTATTTTGCATGTAAGATGGGGTGCAGGCCAGAGGTGAGGGGCAGGGAGAGGGTTCACCAAGACAGAATGAGGAGCAGAACAGGCAGATCGACTGAAATACACTGCTGAGGGGAGCAGCGGGTGAGGCAGGAGAGGTCTGCTGCACCATGTGGGAATCTCCCCAGCCGGGCATCAGACTCGCGCTGCCGCTGCCTACAGCTCCACAGCAGTGCGCTCAACCCACTGCACCACCAGGAGGCCCAAGTTTGATATTTGAAGGTGGTTCAGGTAACATAAAACAAATAGACCTCACGGTTTGCAGACTGGCAAACCATGGAATTGTTCTGCGACTTCTAGAGTATAGGCTGGAAACTGAGAACTAAAGAGAAACTGCATGACTCAGCACAGCCAACAGGTATTTGATAGAACTGCTGTTTAGTTAAGCAGAGAAGCTTATTTATAGGTGAAACCCTGAGACCGGCATAAAGGACAATTCACAGGATTCCAAATCTATTTTGAGAACATAACGCCCATCACCATTACCAAAATATCCCAAAGCCTGACCACGGCAACCCAGCATCTGATCTCCAACGTCTTCCCCCAAATAATAGCTTCCCACTTGTTTCACTTCTTCTCAGCTTCTTTGTCTTTCTTACTACTTCTCTTTTAGCTTCAAGAATTTACATTTGCTGTATTTCTCCCTGGAAATGCAACCCCCCCACCCGCCCCAATTCCACACCTGGTGCCCACTGATCAGTTGATGTTTTTTACCTCAATTTTTAACCCCGTCAGAAAGCTTTCTCATCTTGTCCTTGGAAGTCAAGTTTCCACTCATCCTACACCCTATTCCTTATGTAGAAATCTCAACCCATTACCTGGTTATAGTTTCTCTGCTAAAACCTATCACCTGAAATCACTTTCATATTTATCTGATGGCTCATCAATGACCTACCTCAGCCAGAATGTGATTTCTTTGGCCTTAGGAATTTTGTCAGTCTCACTAATCATTCTGAATTGGTTTTGATGCATGTGCTCTCAATCCTTAAAATGAACTAAAAGCCATATCTTACAGAATCTGGTGATTCTCTAAAGTGCAAAGGAGGGAAGACTTCTTATCTTCATTGCCGCATGAAACTAGTATCTAGAATAACAGGCCACACATAATACATGAAGAGGAAGGTGTGGCAGCTCCAGCAATTAGTCTCATCTAATAAAGACATAGCTTAAGGATGGCCTTGGTCCCTGTGAGCCGCCCCAAAAGCAACACAAACAGCACCCAGGGCCTTCAGGAACCATGAGAACAGTTTCCAATTTTCTATAGAGGAAGAGGCAGTAGGGTCCACATGTTAAATAAATCTGACTGAGGTTCATGTAGATTTGTGTAACCTATATGGAGACGTTTCCCTCTTTACCTTTAGCCCCTAAAAAGTATGTTATAACAAGTAACTTCCCTTTGTTTTGATCACAAAGGAGAGCTAGGCAAGAGCTGGAGAGACTGAACCATTTATGACATGCAAAGGAAGGGCACAACTGAGGCAAAGTAAAAACGTCTTTGAAATGTAGACATTAGATATGAAAAAACTGAATCCAGAGATGCATAACTTCACAGACATTATCTGTGCTATGGTTAGTTATTCAGAAGCTTTACCCATAGATATGGTATAAACGAACCTTTAACTAGGCCTCTGAGACTCAAAAAGCCCAGCAGAAAAGTTTGTTGCAATTGCAGGCAGATAGCTGAGGAATCAGAAGGCCACGTTGACTTGTGACAACAAACCACAACAATAGAGACTATGATAAGAACTCTGAAAGGATCATTATGCTTCATATGCTCTGAGGCACCCATATTGCCTTCATGTCCAGACAAACGTATCTTTGAACAAAGGGGCTTCTGGGGCTTGTGGGAGAGGAAGATAGCAAAAGAGAAGCATATCAGAAGGATGAAGTAAAATTAAAAGGAAAAGTGATGCAAACAGCTGGAGGGGAGTAAGAGGAGGCCTGAGACGTTCCAGTGTGTTCTAATCAGCCATGGAAAGAGGGAGGCAGAGATGCTGTACTTTACTCTGAAAAAAAGGCAAGATCCTGATGAAGCCATACCTTGGGGAAGGGCACCGGCCAAAAGGTGAAGGGAAGCTAGAAAAACTGTTTGAAGATTCAGTGTTGAAATTTCCCTTGAGGAACTTATTTCTCACCAACATTTCATATTCAACAGCTCAGTTTTTGGTTAAATAATTGGATGTAGGTCATTATTCTGATAATTAAAATGTCCACAAAACATTTGCCCTGTTACCTACATTTTCCAACCAAATACTTGAGAATTGGAATATACTGAACTAGTCCAATCAAATTAACAAGCATTTATTATATGATTCTGTGTTCTTAAACTCACAGAGATCTGAGGTCATGTTTGGTTTTTGTTGGTTTGTTTACTGGTTTATCTTCTCAATATGTATAATGTAGTAGACATTTACTATGTAACTATAGATTGAATGAGTAAATGGATGAATTAGCTTTCATCGCCTATTCATGTGTTTTTCAGATTTATACCACCTTTAATTAGCTGAATTTTCCTTTCAAAGGAGCCCAGCTACACACCAAAAAATGAGGCATGTCCATTTGGTGATTGTAGTAGCTATTTGTTGCAACTAAAAAGAGAAAAGTAACTTTCAAGAGCAGAAGCAATTTTATTAGAACATTTAGATGCAACAGCATACAAAAACACTTTTCTCATAAAGCTTTGCCCTTAAAGTATATGGAAGTATATTGAGTATATTAAGTGTATTCACTTAATATGGCCGTCAGTCAACAAATGAGAAGTTCATGGGCATCTCAGCCTAAGTGATGTGTGAGAAGAGGCGCATGACTGCTCATTTAATTAATCACTCAACTAACTTTTAGGACCAGAGTTTTGGTAGGATTGTCATGAAATTTAAAGAACTTTTATTTTTTCCCAGAAAGGAGCTGGCTTGTAGTATGTGGTTACTCATAAAGAAAGGGAACATTTTTAGGATAGCCATGGGTATTTTTAAAATGGTGCCCATTAAAGGTCATGCTATTAATGCAATTTTCCAGGGCTGTTTCAGTTTCCCCACTGAGTGGTAATTAGGTCATTGGGCCAGTCCCTCTCTTGACTGACCATTATGATTTCACCAGGTTTACTTCTAAAAATAGTCTTTTGTAGGAATTGTTAGTCACTATCAGCTTTTCCCTAAGTTAATTTGGCTTTCAATTAAGGTGCCAAATGCACCTCCCTGGAAACTTAAGTTTTCCATGTGTTCATAGAACAAGTAAATGCTAATTCACCCTACCACAGTCTGAATTTTCTACAGTTCTGATTTGGCAAAACTAGCAGGGGAAGATAATTTATTTTGTAATCCTTGGACTTCCCTCCGGAGACAACTACAGGATCGGCAAGCATTGTTTTGTTTTTATGGGAACAGCTAACTACCTTCTGGGGTGAGGATTCTCACACCTCTGAGACACTTAGAGCATTTGTCTTACATCAATTTGACTTGAGTCAGCCCCTTGGTCTGCCATCTTACCCTTACTTATGCTTTGCTTGAGGAGACTATCGGCCTTTATTTCAAGTTAAAAGAACTATTTTCTATGTAGAGTTGTCTGTGTCCACACAAGGAGATGTGTGGGGAAGCTGATACCCCAGAAAGGATGGGCTACATAAATTGAAGTCAGTTAAATTGAAATCACTCCTGGTAATTCTGTACTGTATGTAACAATTCAAGGTAACCATTACTAACCAATGACATCCAATTTGATTCAGATTGTGGGACACATTTGATCTGGCATTCCATTCCTAGTTATCTAGCCAAAGGATGCAAAAACACTAATTCAATGGGATATATATGCAGTACAACTTACAAAAGCCAAGTGATGGAAGCAACGTAAGTGTTCCAAGATAGACGAGGCGATAAAGAAGATGGAGTAGACACACACAGTGACTACTACACAGGGATAAAAAGATGAACTCTTGACATTTGCAACAACAAAGATGGAACTGGAGGGGATTATGCCAAACCAAACATCAGAAGGAGAAAGACAAATACTAGATGACTTCACTAATATGTGGAATATAAAGAAACAAAACAAAGTGTCAGACAAAACCAAAAATCAAACAAGCTCTAGAAATCTGATGACAAAATGGAGGCTACTGGGGGCAAAGGGTGGTGAGAGCAGACAGAAAAGTATGAGGGGGGGCCAAATGGACTATGATAGAGGACAGTGGTGCCTTGGTGCTGGGTATGGGGGGGGGTGACATACATCTGAAGAGGTATGACCATATATATCTCACATCATGGACTGTCATTCAACCTGACGAAAGAAGAAACTTCTGTAACATGTGATGGCACAGATGAAATTTGAGAATATTATGCTAGCTGAAATAAGCTGGTCACAGAATGACAGGAGCTGCATAATCCGATTATGTAAACTAGTTAAAACCATAGAGGAACAGAATGGCGGTTCCCAGGGACAAGGGAAGAAGGAAAGAGAGAGTTGCTAATCAATAGCACAAAATTTCAGTTGTGCAAGATGAATACATTTTAGAAATCTGTACAACACTCTGCTTACAGATATCAACACCATATTGTAAACTTCAAGATCTAGGAAGTGTTCTTGCCTTTGTTCTTATGATGAAAACATAATATATGGCATGGCCCATCACCTCAAGGAAAACAATAAGCAATATTTGTTGTCAACCATACAATGGAAGTTTGCAAGCTAATATTAGCATTTTGCAAACCTGCTTCCATCACCATGAACATGGTTTCCCAATATTTGAGTGTGTTTTTGATGGAATCGGTGATGATAGTAACAGGTGTGATTGTCTAATATCATGAAATAGCATTGGTTGGGGGAGCCACTAAACTAGTGAATCAATACTCCCCATATGTCCAAAGTCTAATGCTACAAAAACATAGAGGGCTAAAAGTCTCATTCAATAGATGTCTTATGTAAACCAGCTCACAGCACAAACAGCTCATTGACGGTTTCTTTTTGTTGTTGTTGTTAATAATATATATTTTTATGGTTATTTATGTCTTTTACATTTTGTATTCCCCTTGGGTAACCCACCACCAATTGACCTGTGATCCATCTCCGTGGTCCCTTGTGTCCTTTTCTACTCCATTTTGTGCCCTTATCCTCCTCCCCCCCTCCTCCCCCGCTGAGTGTCTCTCTCCTATTTGATTTCCCTATAGTCCTGTTATAAGTGAAACCATTCGATATTTTTCTCTTTCTTTCTGGCTTGTTTCGCTGAGTATACTCAGTGATACTCACTGACTGTTTCACACCCCACATGGCAACTAAACTTTTAGACGCTAACTCTTCCAGAGTTTTGTTATAATACCAAGAAAGATGTATCCATAACCATCTGACAAGGTTATTAAATTATTCCTCCCTTTCCAGATACATATCTTTATGTGGTCAGATTCTCTTCCTATAATTCAATGAAAACAAAATGTAGGAACAGAATGATTGCAGAAGCAGATGTGGGAATTTAGCTGTCTACTTTTAAGCCAGACAGTAAAGAAATTTCCAAAAATGTAAAACAACGCCACTTCTCATTTTTATTTTGAGGGAATATAGTCATTTTTCATTGATAAAATATTATTGAGTCTGACATATAAATACGGTTAATGGCATTGCAGACATGTTATGAATATTTAAAAATTTTCTCACTTTTGGTTTCGAATATGATAAATATTAATAGATGTTGCCACAAATTAAAAAAAAAAAGTCTTTGGTCCCAATGATTTCTAAGTGTAAAAATACCTGGGGCCAACACTGTTGAGAAACACTGCTTTTTTTTTTTTTAAAGATTTATTTTTTATTTATACATACAAGCTGGGGTACAGGCCAGAGGCATGGGGCGGCAAGAGGGTTCACCAGAGACAGAGCGGGGAGCAGAACAGGCAGATTAGAAATGCACTGCTGAGGGCCTCCCTGGTGGCGCAGCGGTTAAGCGCTGCGCTGTGGAGCTGTCGGCAGCGACGCTAGTTCGAAGCCTGGCCGGGGAGAATCCCACATGGCGCGGCAGACCTCTCCTGCCTCGCCCGCTGCTCCCCTCAGCAGTGTATTTCTGATCTGCCTGTTCTGCTCCCCACTCTGTCTCTGGTGAACC